>CAAKHC010006365.1:21138-75646 GCA_901007825.1 Macroramphosus scolopax | reverse complement strand
CTGGCTAGATATCCATCTAGAGCAAGTCAAACGATACACTGCTAACGGAGGAGAGTCAAATTATGTTTTTGGAGGCTATTAAAATTCTAAAATAAATTCTCTGTGTTGAACACACAGGTAACAGGTAATTGTTTTGACAAAATATACTGTGTTTTGTGTTTTTTTTACAGATGTCACTGGGTGGTTCTTCTGTGACTGTTGTCCAACTGCCAGGGGGGGGTCAGTTACAGGTTCAAGGAGTGATCCAGTCTGCGCAGTCCTCAGTTATTCAGGCCCTACAGGTGCAGAGTACACAGGTCAGTCTAGCAATTGTTTCTGATGATGTTATTAATGGTTTATAGTCATCAACAGCCAATCTGTTATTACATACAAGTACTCATAATTACTCATCTCTGACTTTCATTGCACAGGATACAGATAGTGAAGATTCACAGGACTCATCAGACAGTGGAGGTAAAACGAATGTCAGAGAAATACTGGCGAGACGGCCGTCATACAGGTGAAAAGACTAAACGCACACACACAAAACCAAAGGTGTCATGTAGTCAAAACTAATTGAAGTGAACATCCGCCTCTTGTTTTTATTTTTAGAAAAATCCTAAATGAACTTTCTTCAGAGGAAGTTACATACATTGAGGGAAAGGATAACCCAGCATCCACAGGAGTGACCGGTCTTACCTTACCCAGCACCCAGATTTACCAGACCAGCAGCGGCCAGTATAGTAAGTACTTTTCCCCTTCAATAGACCTTAAAGTCTGACGACTTTGAGATTGGCAATTTCTTTACAGATGTTATGCAGCTGTTAATAGAAATACTGATATTCTGTGTAATCCTTGTAATGTATTAGGGGCGTCACAATTCCCCAAATTCATGATTTGTCTTGACTATCAATTTTGAGGTCATAATTAGATCCGTTTTCTAATTATCTTTACTTCCAGCAGTGAGGAATATGCTATTGTTAGTCTTTTGAGACTTCATTTGTGAAGATCACCAGATCATTGGGTTTATGCTTTGACCACTTTTCATGTGCAATTAGATTCAAAGTCATGACACCCCAATTATCTAAGAGTCTTTACTTTATGCCTGAGACCAAAATCACTAATGGGCAAAATTCAGTAAATGTTTTTATCATAAATAATTAAACAAATATTCCCCAGTATCCAAGATGTTGACATCAGCTAGGATGTGATTTACTTGTACCTATTTGAACTGAGAATCCAATATATGTGATTATTTTAGTTACAATAGCCCCTAATGGCACAATCCAGCTGGCAACTCCAGGATCTGATGGCCTTCAGGGACTGCAGGCTGTTACCATGGCCAACTCTGGAGGAGCCCAGCAAAGCACCACCATCCTTCAGTATGCCCAGACCCCTGACGGTCAGCAGATACTGGTACCAAGCAACCAGGTTGTTGTACAGGGTAGGCAAATCATGGACTATTCTAATAAAACATACCTATTCCTATTACCGTTCATCATTCTGCACAATGAGGCGTTAAAGTTTAACGCTTCATTGTGCAGAATGATGAATGTTAAGAGTTTGACACTGGATGGTTGTTTTCACATGTATTGATGTGTGTGTATGTATGTGAAAATTTTCTCCGTGCTCATTGAATATATGATTTAAAGAGGCTGGGCTGAGACCACGAATTGTGACATCATAAATAGTTTGGAAGCCAATCCTTGTGCAATATTCAGCATACAGTGTGTGAAAACCTGAAGCTTCTAGTGCAAACACACTGAGATTTGACTTAATAGGGAAGTAAGAGACATCTTGTGACCAGTAACTAAAAATATTTGTACATTCGTCCTTTCACTGGTACATGTAGTATTATTCCTACACCAGCTTAAATCTAACGGTGTTTTTGGACACTGCTGTTGTGGTTTTGAAGTGACAAACTGCATGATTTGTTTACAGTTCATTCAATTAGTTAGAAACTGATATAGTAACTCTCATATATACAATTCAGATCTGCTGACAGCCATGTGTATATCTTAACGTTAAAAAAAAGAGTGTTTTACAAGTGCTTTAACGCTTTCCCTTATTAGTTCTACGTGTTTGTGGTAATAAGATGGTTCATGTTGATGGAAGGACTGTTAACACATCATTTTCATCCATTGCTGTGTTTCTCAAAGGAGCAGGAGGAGAAGTGCAGACATACCAGATCCGCACAGCACCCACATCCGGCTCCCTGTCTCAGACTGTAGTGATGACCCCTCCTATGGGACTATCTCATAAGTCTGACGATCCAACCATGAAAAGGGAAATCAGGCTTGCGAAAAACAGGTAAATGGACAGTGTAAGCAAACAGAAATGTGAAGTCTGCCAAACATCGTGGACTGGAAAAAAATGATGTGATAGATGCAGAGAAAAGACCACTGCAATGACTGTATATAATGGCTCTCTTATTTCTCTAGTGATGAATGATGCTTGTTCTGCTCTCCACTCGATACATAAGATATCTATCCTGGATTAAACCATTGATAAATAGTTTAGAATTATTTTGTCACAGACTTGGAAAGCTCAAAGTACAGAACACTGCAACATTGCATAATCTTTCAGGTTGACTAATCTCTGTTTCTCCTCCCCTCAGAGAGGCAGCACGTGAGTGTCGGCGGAAGAAAAAGGAATATGTCAAATGCCTGGAAAATCGTGTAGCTGTTCTGGAGAACCAAAACAAGACCCTGATTGAGGAACTCAAAACATTAAAGGACCTTTACTGTGTTAAAACAGAATAATCTGTGTGAATAAGTATGATTTTGTAAGCGGAACACCTCTGCTATTTGGACATGATGGGTTTTCTGGGAACACTTTGAATCAGGTTAAGATCCTCCTGTTTTTTACTCTGTTTGATATAAAAGTGGCTCGTGATAGCAGTGAGATTTCATTGAATAAAAAAGAAATTGGCCATTTTCCACCAGTTTTTATTTGCTAATGCTATAACATTTATAGTTGTGTACATTTTTAATGACTGGGTGGTTTGAAATGTTGAGCTTTATGTTTTGAGTCTCAATTTGTAAATGTATCCCTTTCTTTTCTTGTTTTATATAAAACATGTTGCTGTTAGGAGTGCTTTTTTTAAATCTTCTAACAGCATCTGCTGAATATTGACTGTATTATACACAAACATATTTGCTGTTTTTTTGTCAACCAGCAATTCCCCTTATTCCCCATAAAGAGATGTTACAGTTGTCATTCCTTATTTTTGTGCAATGGAATATAAAGGGTAACAGAAAATATGACAATGATTCGAGGTTGTTTGGTTGGTTTTTGCCAGTTACTTAGACAATCAGGGAAAAAAAGCACAGTGTCCAGGTAATATTTATTATGTACAACTTGGGAGGGCTGGGGAAGACGAACAGTGTATGAAATGTTTCTGAATATGTAAGTAAATAAATATATTTTCACTCAAATGTTAAATGGAGAATTTATATAGTGCTTTCATACAAAGCGATATACAATGTTATCTCCCATTCACCCAATCCCACTCACAGTCACACACTGATGGCAGGGCTGCCATGTAAGGTGCCAACCAGCTCATCAGGAGCAATTAGAGGTTTATTTTGCTCAAGGAAACTTCGACATGGTCGATGGGGGAGCTGGAGATCAAACCAACAATCTTCCGATTACCACACGGCCATTATCCCCACTGAACGATTCGGACCCCATCATTTAATGCAGGCAGTGTTGCCAAACCAATTTTGTTGAGTATATATGAAACTGTAGGCAGGTCTCCTATACTTATATGGGTGCATTCACTGCTGTTTCATGCAGTCTTTTACTTGCCCTCATGTCATTATATCTATAACAGTTGCCGAGGTTGTAACAATATACCTTCAGAGGCCCACAAGAGGCAAAATTAAATCTCAAATTCCCTCCTTCAGTCACTTAATGGAATATCCCATAATATGTGGCCTTATCATTGAAGTAACTTCTGGCGCCTCAATGTGACTTAGGTGAAGTTCAGAGAAGCCGGCCGACTCCAGATCTTTCCAGGTTGCTCTGGTAATTCTGCATCCATCACCAAGATAGTACCACAAAGGTTCAAGCACATGCTGGAGGAAGTATGTCCAGGAAGAAGGACCTGAGACAACATGTTCCAAGAAGTAGAAGGCTCCTCCCTGCGATGGAAAGACAGCAAAATAGATAATTGCAAGTTTTATCAAGCTGTTTCTGTAATACCGCTTTGACATTGTTTACTCAGCTACCTGACTGTTATTGAATAGAGATGTCATGTAGACGTTGAAGCAGATGGAAGGAACACCTGACAGGTATGTTGATCCTTCTGACTGCAGGTATCATTTTGTTATGACTTTACTGAGACTGATCTTGTAGGAGAAGACACACAGGCTACCTCTTAAATCTAAATCTGTCATAGCTCTCAAAAGTTTACAAAATACGCTGAGACTATCATGCAGACTATGTATTATATATATTTGCTATATGTATATATACGTATTGATTCTGGACTCATGTTTTACATTAACCCGCATCTCTTTGCAATTTCCTGACCCCCTGTACGGCCAACTGTTGCACATCACTACTGAGAAGTTACATTACACATGCTTTTCTACCATTCCTTCATATTTCCATAATTGCCATTTATGTTGATTTTTAGCACCAATGTACCTAGACAAATGTCTCATATTGTGAACATATTGGGCAATAGCCTCGATTCTGATTCTGATTATTGTGAAAAACTTCACTCTGCAATAAAACTGATACTGATTAGGGAATAATAAATGGATTAAAGATTTACTAAACATGTTTGCTATCACGTACAATGCTAGGTTGAAGCCTGGGACTGGCCCAGAGCCCCAGACCAATAGAGGGGCCAGTTACTTGGAGGCAACAAGGATATAAACAATCCCATTTCCTACAGCACTTGAAGGTATCATACTCACTGTTCTAAGTATGCGTCGGACCTCCCGCAGCACCCGCTGCACATCACGGACGGAACACAGGACCAAGGTGCAGACAACAACGTCCACTGACTCGTCCTTTACGTCCCTCATGTCCTCTGCGTCGACAACTAGAAACGTGTCATAAGTCAGGTGCTTGTTAGCCTCCATGCTCATCTTGAGGTATGTCTCAAAATGCGGGTTGGGGTCGGTGCAGATCACCGTGCATCCGTCGGGGTAGAACTGGAAGTTTGCCCCGCTGCCGCAGCCGATCTCGAGCAGGCGAAGTGTGCCGTCGCTGCTGGCAAATTTGCCCACTTTTCGGAAAAGGTCTCTCTTCGTTTTATGCATCTTGTCGTTGTATGAAAACGTTATGTTATAGGCAAGCAATGGAAAAACCCGTTTATACATACCGTACAAGCCTAAGATCTCCATGAGCTGTAAAGGCAAAGTCAACCCTAAGCAAAGGAGTCTGCATAATTTCATGAGACAAGACTTCATGTTGGACGGAGGTAATCTTCAGGCTTTCTGTAAACATTGTAGGAAAGGCAATTTAAGAAGATCAAAAGATTACACTGTTAATACCCGAGTGTGTGTGGTGCACTTTGACCAACGGATGGCGCAAATGGACTGAAGTCAAACATTATACCATCACATCAACACACAGAAGTCCCCCAGGAGTTGTTTAAGTATTTCCTCCCTGCCCATTTAATCCCAGGACCTGCTTCAGACGAGAACACCAGACAAGGTTCAACGCTTTAATCATTATTAACACACAATACAATAGGCTTAAACGTCTTTATTAATGTCGAAATTGATGGGACATATAATGGAGCAATGAGGAATACAGGACAGAAGATTAAGTGGACATCATGTATTGCACACATAAATGATATACAAGATCAGAGTTGTGTCAGATTTGTATTCATGCATTAATAAATTGTCTTTACAAAACATGAGCACTGATTTTTTTTTTAATAGAAAACTCAAATTAGTATCAAAATAACATGGTCTCCAAATTCCTGGCAATCGGTCATACAAAGACTGAAGAGGAGAGGCCTTTTGTGCATAGCGTGTTAATACACTGACTGTGGGGCGACACTGCAACAAAGCCAATCACACACAATCTATTTCACAGCATAGCCTACGATATGTGGTTTGATTAAGAAGAAGAGAGGTGCTTGAATGTGCCTCAGCTTGAGGTCGGAGAATCCAGCCGCCTCCAGATGTTTCCATGTTGCCCGAGTGATCTCACATCCATCACCAAAGTAGAACCATGGGGGCTGGAGGACATGCTGGAAGAAGTATATCCAAGAGGACGGATCTGCAACAACATGTTCCAGGAAAAAGAAAGCTCCACCCTGCAAAGCAAACAATTGTTAGGTGCATAACATGCACATTTTGAAATGTAGCCAATCCACCCAATGCAATTCGGTTTAGGTTTCCATACTTTCACCATGCAGTGTCCCTGAACCCATTTTTATGCTTAACATGCTGCCTTCTGTGAGAATTGAGGATAATTTAATAACAAATGGCGTCAAAAGTTAAATATGGCACATATGCTCCACAACAGTGTGTAAAATGTGACCTTGTTTAATCAAAGTCTGGAGCATCGTTAATGAATATCAGAGATTATGCAATGAAACGTGTCCACTGGCTATTCACATGCACATTTGTTGCCCCCCCTATTGGTCGGGCCCAAAATACTTTGGCCGCAGAATTATTCAGGTTGATGGCAGCCATGTCATGTTTTTTTGTAAAATACAAATTTGTTTTTCAGTCCTACTGGTACCTAAATATAGGGGCAATGGCACAAGGGAGTACACATTGGAACTTATAGAGGACCATATTACAAGTATTTTGTAAGTACAGGGTATCTTTGGAAAAGGTCAGAGTAACAGATAAACAACATTGGCCTACTGTGTGGATATCAACTGTTTATCACAGTACTATGTGTTTATCCAGTACTTACAAAAATACTTACAGTAGGCCTATATTTTTTCCTATTTCCTAATAAATCCCCAATTGTTACTCCCTTGTGCTTAATTAGTAGGAACTATTAAGTATTCTATATATGTGAGGATTCAGAAGAAAGTTACAGAATCAGAGTATTATAATGAGAAGAGTCCAAACAATTACTGGTTCCAATATCTGTATTATTATCATCATCATCATCATCATTATGCCTATGTGTTTGTTATCTATGAAAAAACCCAACATATATGATGTTAAAATATATTTACAGAACATTTAACAGACATTTAAATAATGTACGTCTTTGTGCTTTAACCTTTAATGTCTGGTGAGCTTCAGTTCAGAAATCTTTCTTCTCTCCGGACTTTGATTAGTAATTAGTGTGATTATTTACAGTTTCATAGCATATGAATTTGTATGCTATTTCAGTAGCCAGTTGACTTACAGGCCTCAGTACGCGGTGCGCCTCACGCAGACTTTGCGGTATGTTGTTGACAGAGCAGAGCACCAGGGTGCAGACCACCACGTCTACCGACTCGTCCTCAAAGGACCCCAAGTCCTCCCCCGATGCCACTACAAATTGCTCATATGTGATGTGGTCATTGGCGTCCATGCTTTTCTTCAGATATTTCTGAAAATGCGGGCCCGCGTCGGTGCAGATGATCTTACACCCGGGCGGATAAAACTGGAAGTTTGAGCCAGTGCCGCAGCCAATCTCCAGAATCTTGAGCGGGCTGTCAGGCTTGCTGAAGTCTGGGAGAGTTGCAAACAGCTCCTTCTTCTGGGCGTGCATTTTCTTGTTGTACGTTGCAGTTAGCTGGTATAAACAAAACGGGAAGATACTTTTGTAGAAGCTAAACAGGCCGAGAGCGTGGATCAGATGGATGGGCAGGCACAGCACATTGACGACGAAAGTGCAGAATCTCATTAGAAAAGCCATTTCGTGGACCAGGATGTTGTGCTCGCTCCTTGCAGAAGTGCGCTACTGACAGCTTGTTGTTCAGGATGTGAAGCTTAAACAAATGAATCGTCACGACAAATCCGGTTATAATTTCATAATAAAATGAGTGTGATCATGTCACTTCCTTTTGCCCTCGACGACACTGTACTGCTCTGTACTTTCTTTTTCTTTTTTTACTTTATTTGCTTTTCTATTTTTAAATACACATCTACAACACACTGTATCAGGGCTCGTTCAGAAACCAATATACCTAAACAGGTCAAAATCGGACTATATTATCCCCAAAAGACTAAAAAAATGTTTACACCCCAGTTTCAGCTTTGTGAAACCTTCATTGTTATCTAAAAGCAACAACAGAGCAAAACAAAAATGCTTTTTCAACAACTAAACTACATTGGTCATGTTTCAGATTGGTATGTATTGGGTAAAGCAATACATTTAGAAAAGTTGGCTAGTGCAATAATCTGTGTACCGTGTTAATAGGTGAAGTGGTACGCCAGCGGAGTGACACCTGGATGATTGAAGGTGCACTTGAACGGTAAAGACACTTAAACTGTATCTCGTCATTCAAGTCATCCTTTATTGCTGTTTGTGTAAGGGAAGAAACATAACAGATAAAAAACAATAACATTATCTAGGACGTTTGTCCGTCTGTCTGTGTACTGGGTTGAATTTGACCAAACATATTGGAGGGGAGTAGCTCGAGCAAAGGAAGAAACCATACTTCTTCTTTTTTTTGAGCAGATCAATTCAAAATAGCAAATAATGGCATTTATTTTCAGCAGAATAGATTTACTGCCAAGTAGTTTTCTGTCCTCATATATTGCTTACAGTCAACATAAAAGTTGGAAGTAACATAAAGTATGAAATAGTAAAAACAATTGAATTTAAGTATACAACTCTATAAGCAGGGTTCTGGCATAGGTTGTCCAGCTGCTGGAAAATGAAGTGGAGGGCCTTGTTACCTGCATCGTCTGCAGACCAATTGGCTCTGTAGGCAAACTGCAGACCAGTAGTGGGGCTGCCATCTTTTTCAGGTGGGACATAACTAGACCAGTAAAGTCATTAAGTCATTAACCCTCCTGTTGTCCTCATATTCTGTGTATAGGGGTTTTTAACACAGTCATTTTGACCCCGAAGACAACAGGAGGGTTAAGCTTCTCTCAGAAAAAGTAGTCCAGATTGGACAAGTACAGGTTTTGAACTGGACCTGGTCTAATGTGGCCTCAGGTGTGGAAAGAGCAATGAAATCTATCTTGTTTGTATTTTCTCAATTAGAATTTGAACTGGAACATTGGTTTCACACAGCGGTAAGTCTTTACTCAGAATGTCTGTCAGCCTTTCATAACAGTAAGGTGCATAAACTCTTAACTGCTGAATCTGAAGCCAACATCACCTATGTCAATTATTTCAAACATTAATACAGTGCATACTACGCTCCAATTATATTTCACGTCCACCACGCCAAAGTCTGTTGCCCTAAAAAGTCCATTCTAACATCATGACCAACTTCAGCTATACTGTTCAGAAACTGGATGAAACTACAAACATGAAGGCCGTTCTAACAGCAGCCTGACATTACTGCTAACGCTAGTTTCAGATAGTTCAAATGCTTTTATCTATTAGTTGCGTAAATCTAATATACAGTTTGTCAAGAGTGTCAAGTAACATTAGAATCAACCAGAAGTTATTGTGTTTTCTTTTATTTTGTGTATTGAATTTGATATTAAACAGTGAATTGACTAACGATAGGGATTGAAGCCGTGCTTGGAATGAATTCAGTAAATTATTGGCGGAAGAAATATTCAGAAAGCTAACTTTTTTCTTTGTTTATTACAGATTTTGACTCTATTTGATATTGCGTGCCAACTTGTTTGACTTCCTGTTGATTATTGCTTTGACCTGCATCTCCTCAGCCAATCGGCTCCCTGCCTGCCGAGGTCTTCTCCCACCTCTGGGCTGTTTGGTTGATTCTTTTGGTTTGTGTTTTAATCCTGTTATTTGTCTTTCTTTGTCAGGTCCTATGTTTTGTTTAGCAAGCGTTGTCCTTTTCTTGTTGTTAGGTTGCTTTATGCACTAGCTTAGTGAGGTTTCTGAGTTTCTGTTTAACTAGTTGGTTAAAACAACCTGCCCACCCTGACAGTAAAGTTTAATGGGAGAGCATTTGAATTATAAAGTTCATCCAAATGCTCACAGATTCAAAATACTGAGCTGCAGAGTGGCTCAAAGAAAAAAAAATGCATGCAGTTCTTCCAGACTCCACCAGATAGAGACATTGTTGGGTCATATTGAACACACCTCCATTATAAAATCCTCCAACACTGTATTTTGAGGGGTGAGGGAAGACAATAAGTCATTTTTCTTCAGTGATTTAATGTGAGCAGTCTGTGCACATTATTGTATTGTCAAACTTGTACAAACAAGCCATTATTAACATTCTGCTTCTACAGAGAACATTACAGAACATTTAAGGTACAACAAATCCAATTTGCTTAATGACCCATATTTCTTATTGTCTGTGTATGACATCATGTCGTTGTGAACTGTATGAAGTCACGTAAGATTTTAAACCTATATGCCATAAAAGTCCAGTGTCAGACCGGGTTTATAGTTGCTCACCACTGCAGATGATACCTCAGCAGAGAATTAAGAACATTATTTGTGTAACTGTATGTGCCACCACTATTTAGGAAACTGTGACCTATTGAATTACCAACATTCGTAGAAAGATTGTGATCTCTCTGTCTTCTAGTTTTTATGATATTCAATCCTAGTCATTCCCACTTGCTTGAACCTTCTATTATTTTGTGCTTTTATTAGAGATCGTCTGCTTTTTGCCTCCTCAGAAAGTGAATCCTGATTCTGTTTAGTCTGTTGACAGCAGGACTTATGGGGTTCCAATGCAAGGTCTTCTAGCCATACACCATGCTTTGTGTATGCACGTTGGTCTTTAAACCAGGGTATCTGTGTCTGTGCATTTTGGATTTTAATAAACACAGCTGGCATAACCAGCTTCAAAACACTGGTGCACCTAATGAAACGCTGGATGACTCCATTCAGCTTCTTTAGTTTCAGGGTCTTTGTATTATTGGAACACAGCACAGGGTCGTCGTTCATGTAAATATCAAGATCTGTGGTTACATGACTCCTGTGAAAAGGGCCCATACACTAATATCAACAACAATTCCATTTTAGAATATGCCAAATGTTTTATGCAATAATTATGTTTACCCTTGATAAACCCTGAACATCTCTTAAACTGTTTAACTTTACTTTTTAGTCAAAAAGCTTTATGGGTTTATTTGGAAAATAAGATCCATTTCTTGATTCATTTCAGCGTGAGGAGGCTCAGGTTTCTTATCTAACTGTATTATGGCTATGCCAAGGAAGATGTCTTATTATTTCTGTCCAATTCTAAAAAATATAATTATAAGCTTTAGAGAAGACATTTTTAGAGGAGATAAAATAAATGCAACTATATGTTGACAATAACCGTAATGTCTGTGGATTTTTTTTTTTTTGCTTACGATGCTGCGGTCTCTTGTCTGTTATTGAAACTAAAGGCATTTACCGACACTCCCTAACAATTTGCTGAGAGTCATCAATTATGCAGGGTAGCCGCACGCACCGGGAAGGAAGATAGCAGCAACAATATGGCGACAGCCGCAGTTACACCAGACTCTTTTCTACATCTGCACTTCAGTGTCAGCTCTCTGGATTTCTGTTAATGCGATACAAAGTAAGTAGACTGTATGTTTTCTGCTTTGTGTGATATTTTTGCCGTCGGATTGATCGCAGTCCCACTTTGTCGACAGCCTGGATGCAGTGCCGCAGAGCGGTCCCTCTCTCAGCATCTTTTCTAGCGTATGTGAGGGCTGCTTGCCAGTGAAGGCTCATATCGGCTTTGTATGCGAGGAATCGTTTAGAAGACGGGGACATATGATTGTAAAAGAGAGAGACGCGGATTTGGGATGCGAGCGGTAGAAAATGAGAGACAATGTGTTATTTGGGGTGTTGGCCTGCTGCTGCTGCTTGGGAAGACATTTCAATGTGCCAGGATGGGAAACATACGCATTTGGGATCTAGAAGTGAGATCACGTCAAACTTCCACGGCTGGTTATAATTACCATCCTGTACACCAACGGCAGGTTTCCTGCTCTACATAATGCCAGGTATAGCGTTTTCGTCGTTATCATTATTTTATTTATTTTAGTGATATTTCCCCATCACTCCACCTCTATGCCCCCTCCCCTCCTGCAAGCTTCGGAGGCTGAAGGTGCGTCTTTAGTTTGGTGGTCCCCAAATGGGCCGCGGCACCCTTTTTCTGGTCTTTCTGCGAAATCTCCCCCATTAAACACACGCTTCCCATCACGTCGCTGGTCTATGTAGACCTGCATCGTATGGAGGCTCTCCATCGCTATGTGCTGGATACGGGTGTGGTATAGCCTTGAGGCCTTTCATTTCACTTTTATGCTGTAGGTCTAAATAATAGAAATGTCTTTGTGTGAAATTGGGTTCTACCGATGTGATATAAGCTACATCCAGCCTGCCTTGAGTTGTCACGACATGATTTGTGCAGTCAACTGACCTACTATGAAGTAAGTTGGAGCCTAAGCAGCAATAAACCACACTGCAGTATTTTAGACTTCGGCTGTATGGGACAACGGCGCGCCTCTGTGTGAATTATAAGACATTACCGAGGCCCACATAGGCTAAAATCACTCCCAAAACCAGGAAAAGACCCTTTTATGATGAGAAATAATACGTGATGGGGAGATGTTGCTCGTCATACACAGGAAGAAGGTTGTCAGGGAAATTGGTGTTGTCTGTGCTTGTCTTCACAAAGGCCTCATGACACATTTTCTGCCTTTCCCCCCACATCCCTATCTGTCCACTGATGAGACATGTTCTGATCAAGGCCATACGTCCAGTGGGGAGTCGTATACATGGACGGCACTCACTTCATAATGGGTTATTTGAGGCCTCTTAAATGTTTGGCAGCCAGGTTATCTTATCAGTGATGCTGGACCTCAGTCTGGACTCGCCTTATCTAAGCGATGCTGTGGATTTAGACTGGGATGCCACATTGCATTGACAAACAATAAGACATCACTGCAGGAGATGGCTGTTGTGTAAATGATTTTTCCGGCCCATGTGACTCAGATCCGAGTGCCTCGTCCACCTCCTCCTCTCGAGCACTTTGTCTCAGCGGTGTCCGATTAGCTCCGTCAGATGTCAGATCATCAGCAGAGTGGAGGGAGCAGGATGAAATAGTTTCACCAGGTTACGGGACGGAGGCCGCGGTGCGTCTGGATGTCTTTCCTCCGCACAGAGGACGCAGCAGCAGCAGCAGCAGCAGCAGCTGCCAGCAGCAGCAGCAAACCGGCTCGCTGAACGCGGCCGAACAGGACAGCGACAAGCTGATCGTTTCCTCGGGAGGTAAATGAGGCTGTCGGTGTCGGCTTTCTGTGGCTATTCATCATATTTTTCTGGACTCAGCTGACTCAAAAGCGATTGGCGTGAACCGACAGCGGTACGCGTCTTTTAATGACGATCGCCTGCACTAATAGGCGTCTCTTTGTTTCGGTGAAAAGTTACCTGCCCAGGTTTGTAATGGAAATGTTTGAGTAGCATTGTTGCGATGGATGCAGTGCATTGCAACCGATTGAGTTTAGACATCGGATGCTCAAAGCTGTTCAGTTTCCCCTGGTCGCCTTGTTGTGTGTATACATGCCTGCATCCCGGTTGGAATCACCTTGAAGGCTGATCAATTGATGGAAGGGGACTTAGAGGTTATGCCGAGGTTGATTTACTTCAATCAGAGTTCATGCCTCTCCTGTTTGGTTGTCTGTGACTTCTGCTTGTGGGTTTCTTCTGACTTCTTTCTGATTAATTTGGAGGTCTCCACCGTTGCCATTGTCATGTAGCACACACTGTCTAATTTTCATTAACTTTGACTTGACAAATACGGTTGAGATGCAGCAGACAACCACCAACCGTGAGACAGAGCCCCAGAGGTTGAATAGTTTCAGTGAAGTCCAGCAGTAATTCATGGGGCATGTTTTGACACTTCAACATTATGTTTAGGATGTTGGTAGGTTATCAACACCATAATACACACTGTGGCCTGTGTGGGTGCACTGCTATACGAAACACATGGGCCATTTTACAGGTTTAATATTCTCAAAAGAATAATAAGACAGGCAGGAATTGGTGTCATGCAATATTCACGTGTATCTAAGAACCACAGTGAAATCGATTCACATCACTCGGATAATGATTTAAGAAGTAAACAACCTTATAATGATCATTAATTTGCAATTATCAAGTTGTTATTGTGGATGTCTTAGTCAAACACTTTCCTAATTTCACTGCACATTTAGCACAAATATGTGTTTCTCGTTTGCTTGCTTGGCTTCGGGTTGTTCAGCTCTTCAGCAGATATTATAAGGTTTATTCTATTTCCATCATCAGTGTTTGGACTCAAGCATGGAGAGAGACATCCAAACCCAAACAATTAGTGGCAAGCTGCGTAGGTCTACAGATGTGGCCGTTTATTCTCCAGTATGATAAGCAATAACAATACTCATAGGGTATTCATTCTGACAGTTAGAACATTGGTACAAAGCAAATGTCCTGTCATGAATCAGCGCTGAATATGTACAATTTAATTGAAATGAATGGAAAAGAGAAGTTACACAATATAAATGCTGTCGGGGGGGCAGACAGACTCTTTCTATGAGCTGAGTACATGAGTAAGATTTCTTCAGTGCTTTGTTCATCAAGGTTGATGGAGAGAGCAAAAACCTTGCCTACTGCCTGTTCCAAATGTTTTCACTTTTGCTTTGTTTGCCATCTCTGGCAGAACTACAGTAGTGCATTATATTCTGTGAGCAACACTGGATGCAGTTGGTTAGCAACCGTCCTTCAGCTCTGATATATAGACTTTACTTTAACCATATCCCCACACTGCCTGGTTAGTATATTTAAACTGAGTATAAAAGGAACTTTAAGACATTATTTAAATGATTATTTCTTTATCAGTTTTTAGTGAAATCTGTCAGCTGACTTCATCTCTCTCTCACCCTGTGTCTCTTTCTCTCAGAGCTGGATGTCTGGTATGGAAAACAAATAAAGAGGAAATAGCTGCAGGATGAAAACATGGCCGCACCCCTTATGGCACCCCCAGGACCTGACAGCTTCAAGAAATTTACCGCGGAGTCGCTTGCTAACATCGAGAAGCGTATCAATGAAGAGAAGAACAAGAAACCACCCAAGCCCAGATCGGACAGTAGTCACCGTGACACATCTGACGAGAATGAGCCCAAGCCGAACCGTGACCTGGAGGCTGGGAAGAGCCTGCCCTTCATCTATGGCGACATTCCAAGGGGAATGGCGGCCACACCGCTTGAAGATTTGGACCCATTCTATTTGAACAAGAAAGTTAGTTGTCACACAACTGCACCCCCACGTTTCCCCAGACTTACATTCAATCAAATAGTCTTTGGTTTATACATACAGATTTATAGAGGATTATAGATTATTGTTCAAAGATAACTTGATGAAATGCATTGCTCTAAGACACCAAGGATGACCTTGAGCCATTCAACAGCATTTCAGTGGCTTTTATTCTCAGCTACAGGGGCTTGGAGGTCAGAGCATGCACATAGAGAAGTGCTGCAAGCTTCTTACTACACCTGTGCAAATAAAGCAAAAGCCAAGCAGAGACATGTTGTTCCTTTGCTCACAGGGCTGCTGTGGAATATAATGTTTTGGCTGTAGCAGTTCCCATAATCTTTTAAGCAATGTTGATCGATTGTTATTAGCGTGTTGCCTTCTACACATCAAAGATGATGGCGGCCTAAATATGCCATCAATGAGATCACTAATACAGGTGATAGATGGCATGTACAGCAACATCTGAAAGTTTTCCTCCTTGGACATGCCAAACGGTCACATCATATCAGCATGTAAGAATTATACGTGTGCAAAGGTTAGAACCATGTCCAATTGTTTGTAGAGTCTTTATTCCCAAATCATTGCGTTTAAATCAATTAAATCAATTGGCTTCCGGTCACTCCACTCAAACCGTCGACCCATCTCCGCCCTTATTCTAGCTCAGGAGTACTGGAGGAGAAAAGGAGAGGGCTGGAAGGAATATGGCAGGAGAGGACAGGAAGTAGAGAAGTGAGGCCATGATGCTTGTACCTTAATCTGTGCAGAGGTGTGGAGCAGCCAGTCTCCTCTCCTGTGTGGTGACACTGATAATGTGTAAGAGAATCTGCGGCCTGTACAGCAGCAAGAAGCCCAGTCAGCAGGACTGGCAAGTTCAGCCAGCAGCACTCCCCCTCGTAAAGGCATATGGAACCATCAAGTGCATGTGCCTTTTGTGATCTATTGATCCACAGCCTCAGTTCAGCGGTTGCCACAGGAAGGGTTGCATTCTTGTCTTATTATCCTTTCCAACTTTGCTTATTGCCGACCACATACCTCTCTAGCTCTCTCTAGTTTTCTCTCTGACATCTCACTGGCGCCCCTTCTTAACAATTTGTGGTTGTAGAGATATTTTCATGCTCATCTTATATCAGAAGACCCTTTCGTCTCAGCTATAGGTGTGTTCATATGTCCCTCGTACAAAGAGACATGAGGTGGTGATATATGACAATAGATGCTAACGTCAAAAGATGTTAGTGCATAGCTGAAATGTCTGCTGACTGGGAAGTATGAGGAGTGATTATTGGAGGCATGACGTAGGACACACCGAAATATATAGTTCTATTAAATGCTAATAGGAAGTTTTTAAAGCTTATGTGCAAATTATGGTGTGGAGCATTACAGATGTACAAATATAGAAGGACGGTGAGAACCAGTTGTAAGCTAGAAGTGCATTTAGAGTTTGTAGACGTCCGCTAAAGTTCATATGATATTTCCGGAGAAATTCATGAAAATATCTGTAAACAAGTATTCCAGCACACTGTTGCCGGGCAAATTTAGCCTTTGTGCAGAAATGCTCAAAGAAAAAATGGCTTAGAGTTTAAGCCAGTCCAAAAAACAGTTCAATGATCATAAACAAAACATACAATCTGTGTACATTCTCAGCTCAAAGTCATTCTGAATGTGCATCTCCTGCTCATTTACAGTGGAGCGATACCGAAGATTCTCTTGCAATGATGCCATTAGTTTTATTTAACTTTTAGGCCTCTATGATCATTCATTTCATGCACATGATCATTTTTAATGTAGTTGTATCAAATGGTAGAAACTATACATTCACACACCCTAGCCCAAAGAGTGATTTCCACAAGCTGTAACATATAATGACTTCTAGAATATAAGAAGGACATTTTGCATATGCGTAACAGTTTTGGGTCAGAATGTGTGTGGTTAATGTGAATCGTTTCATAGATTACAGAGTATACAGGCAGTTGCAGCATACACAGCACAAGCACATTTCTTTATATCTGGCCTCTGTGCAGCTGCACTCGTGTGGTCGTGGCAAAGGTTGCAAGAAGGTTACACTTCAGGGGATGTGTGAGGGGAGGAAGGGGTTTCCAGCTAGATTCTCTACATATGAGGCTACAGCTTAATTACTTGATAAGTGTTTCTGTGTGTATCAATACAGGTTCTCTTCATTCTGCTTAGTCAATGATCTGCTTACTTCATCATACATATGCATCTGGTGTGTCAGCAACTTTAATAAGAGTCGTCTCTACATCCTACTATTATTCATTTCATTTTCCTAATCCATTAATGTATCTGACCTCTATCACCCCGGAGGAAGTGCCTCCATACGGCCCCCTGCTGCTCTTTGTGTCCTTTCCAGGTTGCTCATCTCCTCTAGTCGACCGACAGTCGTCCTATCACACACCATCACTGTATGTCAGTGAGTGTGTCTAAGAGTGTGTGTGTGTGTGCGTGTGTGTGTGTGTGTGTTACCGTCAGCTGTAAGAAACCTGATCACAGCACTCGTGCATCAAAGAGAGGAAGAGGGGGGGGGCAGTGCTGAGGGGGAGAAATGCAGCGTTGCAGTTCTTGTTCTCCCCTGTGATGGGTAGAAGACTGCCTGGGCTTTTCGAATGTCTGATGTGATTAGGCAAAGCTGAAGTAGCTGTAGTCATGCAGGAAGAGGCTGGCCGGCACGAATGGAGGGCATACTGGTGTTTGTCGTGGCGATGTCCACACATTTGGGTTTGTAGGTGGATGATTCTGATATACATAGAAATAAAAATCATCTCTACTTCATCGACAAAACTAGTTTGATTATCTTTTTGGTTTTGTTGATGGAGAAGCTTTATTCTCTTCCTGGGCTGTAACAAGACAAAGAAACAACTGTGCAACTGTGTTGTTCTGCCCCGACTTCTGCAGAGCAGCAGCGAGCCACAAGGGCAGCTCAAGCTCAAGCAACAGTATCTTCTGAATCGCAGTCATGTAGCACTGCCCACACCTCATACAGATACATTATATCCCTATTTGACTGTCTCTGTGTCTCTGCCCCTGTCTATTACTCTCCATTTCTCTCCCCCCTTCCACCACCAACCCTCTGCTGCTCTTTTTTTTTTCAGGGTCTAGTAAATTAGAGTGAGGGCCAGGCTTTAGTGCTCTGTCTGAGTCCTCTCTCTGATGACACAGCATCCTCCTGTACTGGGCTGAGTGAGGAAGGGATGGGATGGGGGTTGAGTGTGCTTCCACCGCGATGTGTTTGGTGAAAGAATGAGGGTGGGGTAGGCAGGAGAAAAAGGGGTTTTGCACGACAGCATACTGGTAAACAAGTGGGATGACCCATTTTTTACATCTTTTAACCGCCAAGAATGTGTTTTCAGCCATAGCATCAGAAGTATCAGTGATAGTATTGATAGTATTTAAATCAACAAAGTATCACGGTGAACAATGTGGGAGTGGACATTTAATCAAGATACACTGTCATTATAAAATGGGCTTCAGTACAGCTTATTCGGATGCTTTCCTATACATACGTTGCTAATTTTGCTCAGAGGCTCTTGAATCTAAACATTGTTTGAATGTTGCATGTACGTTAAAACTTGTTACGTTGTATTTGAGACACCTACTGTAGCATGGACGACCACAGGGATGGTTTTGAGGATTTTAGCATGTTTTTGTACTGTAGGTTTGTCTCTTACTCATGGAATAATGCAGTAATGACTACTGAGCAACCATGTAATAATGTTGAACGCCGTCGTGGATGGTTTGATCCCATCCTAAACTGTTCCTTCGTTTGGAGTATATTATTGTTTGTTTGTTTGGAAGCTTGTGCCCCTCTTCATACACCAAAATTATTCAAAATTCTATGAAACAACAAGCAGTCATTTTAGAAGCTAGAAGGAGCAATCTTTGGCTTATTTCCTGATAAATGGCTTTTTGTTATTAAGACAAATTGCTAGTTGTGTAATTGATTACTTGAGTGATCATTATAGTAGCAGGTATATGAAGTAGTTAACTGGTCAGTGTCAGACTGTGTGTTGGGATCAGTAAGAGAAGCACCCTTCCCCTTGATTTTGTCTATTGTTTTCCCTGCTTAGCTTTTCCTCAGCCCGTTCCCTCTTCCTCTGCCCCCTCCTCATCCCATTCTCGGTTTCATCTCCTGCTGCATGCCTACCCTTTTCCTCCTCCTCCCTCCGTCTACCGATCCATCTCAGGTTTGGCTCTCTCCCCTCTGCAGCTCTCTGGCTTTCTTTTCTGCATCACTCCCCCTCCACACCCACATCTCTCTCTCTCTCTCTCTCTCTCTCTCTCTCTCTCTCTCTCTCTCTCTCTCTCTCTCTCTCTCTCTCTCTCTCTCCCTTCAACTCTCTTTACTGCTGTCCCATACCCCTGCAGTCCCTCTACATATCCCTGCTCCACTATTCCTCCTCCTCCTCACCCACACACACACACACACACTGACACAGACACTGTCCTTTGCAGCTGCATTCTGCCTCCGAATTCTTGCACATGTGCCTTTTTCTTTAAGGCTCTATAGAGAATTTGGAACATTTCATCAGCTTTGCAGCAAAAACGGCTCGTCCTTATTCTGAAGCTTCCTCTGCTGGGTTGTACATTTAAATGTTAAATTAATTGAACAAGATCAATTAGGTATAAATCCCCAAATAAGCATTTGACTGACTAATCTGCAAAAAAAAATGTTATCATAAAAATGATATAGTAGATGTATCAACCACCAGTGTTGTGTTTGTGCTGTGTGGGTGTTTTCAGTGTTTGGGCTTCTGCTGATGCCCATGTGATGACTTTGCCGTCTGTACCGTGGTGATCAGGGCTCATGATGCTTTCACAGAGGGAGTGGTGTTGTATACATTATGAATACAGCACAATAAAACTTACCGTGATGCCATTTTTGAGTCTTTAGTTAATCTAAAGTAAATATATGTGCCTGCAGCTGTCTGGTTATCCAGTTCACTGTAGCTCCTTCTTCTTCTAGCATTCAAGCCTTGAGAAAGATATTTATACTTATATAATGTTGCAATGCTTTCTTTTCATATCAAATGTCGTCAAAGCTTTAAATAACTTTAAGGGCCTGCATTAAGGGGCCAGTAAAACATACATAAGGATTTTTACCTCTGCTAAGTAGGTTATGCTCAGTGCTGTTTGTTTGTCTGTAGGCAACTTAGCAGCATTATGCAATACCTACCAGGCCGATTTTCACGAAACTTGTTTGAGAGGTGGACCATGAGCCAAAGAAGGACCCGATCGATTTTGAAGCAAGTCTGTTTAACATAGTGAAAAAGCATTTTTTTTTTTACATAGATTTGGCAGCGGTCTCTGCTCTCTGAGAACACATCGAGTTCTGAGCCATGAATCTTGCAAAAGCTACTCCGGTGGAATACCAGAATTAAAAATGTAGTCCTGGAAATGAGCTTAATATTTAATTGAACAAAGAAAGGCAGTTATACAGACAGTGTTGCACGATACACAGGTATTGCAATAACCTGTATTTCATGCGATAGCGAGCAGTGTGTGTGTGTGTGTGTGTGTGTGTGTGTGTGTGTGTGCAGCACCCTGCTCCTGCTTGCTCCTGCTGCTGCTTTCAAGGTAACAAAACAAGCATCTTGGTGGTGAATATGCTAGCATCATTACATCATGCCCTCATCTATGGGTCAAATGAGTGTGAGTTTCTCATACATTGATTTATTTCTACCACAATATAGAAACTGACCTTCACATTGATTTTGAAGTGTTCCACTAATTCAACTAAGTTGTGGTTATTTTGCCACAAGCTTGCGTCAACTGCAGATTCTATAAGATTTATCCATGAGTTAAAGCTCATTTTACATATCTCTCCTTCCATCCACATATTGTATTTGGTTAGTCAGCAGAACATTTTGTTTAACCTCAGAGAGAAACAGACGTCTTTGAACATGGCTGTAGATCCTTGTTGATTAATTATAGAATATTATTTCAATCTTGAAGAATAGTCAGAAGATGTTAAGTAGTGCAGATGCTCCACTGGCGAACAGAAACATCTTTTCATGCAAAGAAGACATTTCTGTTTCTGTTTCCATCTTTGGGGAAACAGAAACAGGCGAGTCCTGAATTAATTTAAGACCTGTGTCAGGACCCTTCCGGTCATGCCCCATCCTTCCTCGTGTTTCCGGTCCACACCACAAGAATGCCTATCATACGTACCTAATGGACTCTCCACCAGTGAGTAGTGAGTGCAATGAGGATCATATTATTGAAAGTGTTACAGGTGAATTCGTCGTTTCTAGTGCACATGATTTAAAAACAGTTCTTTTATAGAGTTTGGTGATTTCACAGTGTGATTTTGTTTCCTGGTTTTACAGAATTTGTAAACTGCATTCACGTTACTCATTCATGTATTGATTCAGTTTCACTGAACAGGAAATTCACATCTTAAATTCAAATTTATATGAATGTTTTTCTGATGATGAATTAATGTCTTAAATGTTCTGGTTACATACAGGACATGATCATGGACCATATAAAAGACATGTCATCTATTGGTTTGTGTCTTCAGTCTGTCACCATCTTGTTTTTTTTTGTAGCCAAAATGGAATTTGGACCAACACATTAGCATAATGTTTACTTATGTAATACATCTAATGACTCGATGGGTAATTTCTGATAGACTTCTATATAATTGGACTTCCTTCTGCACCCAGAACTCATCTATTGACATCCTTTATTTTCTGTAAAAACTGTCAGAAAACCTTCTCAGTGGTGTCATAAATACACAAAGGCTGATGTGGTAAAGGAGGTTATAAAATCATGTCAAATCAAAACCAATGGTTCACTCAGGGAAACTGCACATTTGCACGTTTCCCGTGAACCAACTCTAATCATTTACAAATGAGCCTCACATTAAAAATATAGCAGTAGCCCGTCAATAATGCTCAATCCTCTCGCTCCGAACCCACGTCGCCTCGTCCGAAGACACACACAAACACAGAAGCACACACAATGCATGCACAGACAAGCACACACTCACTCACACAGAGACTGCTGCCTCACCCCAGCGCCCAGCCCCACTTGGCCCACTGCTGTTTATGGGTGGGGAGTGGTTGTTGAGAGCCTGGAGTCAGCAGATCTGCCCCTGATCAATGACAGCATTTGCAGTTCTCTTCCAGTAAGAGCTTTAAACCCTGGGAGAAGAGAGTCATGTGGCCACAGAGAGGGGTAGAGCTCCACACGCGCCTGTCTGTCAGGGTGAAAGCACCACAGGACGGATACTTTGTCCGATGCGATATGTGTTAACTACACTCCCGTATTGTTTTTATTCTGTGGGTTTTGTAAACGGTGAGGCCGTTACAATCTAATGTACATCACTCACGTCTGTCTTGCAGCTGTGAGGCTAAGAATGCAAAAAAGGTGACAACATTGTGAGGTCTTTTAGCAATATGTCGGATTTCTGTATCACCTGTAGCACGACGGTTTGTAGACCATGTACTGAATAATGTGTCACATATATTTCCTGTAAATAATGTCTCCTCTCTCTCCCTCTCTCTCTCTCTCCCTCTCTCTCCAGACATTTATAGTGATAAACAAAGGGAAAACACTCTTCCGCTTCAGTGCCACGCCCTCCTTGTACATCATAAGCCCTTTTAATATCTTTAGGCGAATAGCTATTAAGATTTTGATACATTCATATCCTTTCAAGTGAAGAGACTCATTTCCTGTGCGGAAAAAGTGAATGAAAATGTCTTACAGTGTTTTAAATTCAGTTTGTCCTGCCACTTGTACCAAGTTAACATGGTGTAATGCACATTAAGCACTAAATGTTATTTTGTCTAGTTGCTGTCTTCCTTAAGCTTTACTTTAAGCTTCAGATGTTGTGCGTGTGTTAAATTGTGGTTTACATTTGTATTACAACGTCTGTGCAAACTTTCCTTAACGACAGTCCTTTCACATTATTCAGCATGATCATCATGTGTACGATTTTGACCAACTGTATATTCATGACATTTAGTGACCCCCCGGAGTGGTCCAAACAAGTAGAGTAAGTACATTTACAAACTTCATCTCCTTTTTTTTTCACATGTTCTGAATGAGTCGTATCCCAGTTTTAAGCTGTTTATCACTGTTTAACCGTCTTCATGCTTCTTCTCAAGGTACACCTTCACAGGTATCTATACGTTTGAGTCACTCACAAAAATTGTTGCCAGAGGCTTCGCTATCGATGGGTTCACTTTTCTCCGAGACCCATGGAACTGGCTGGATTTCATGGTCATCTCAATGGCGTAAGTATTATCAATCTCAATTATTAATAAGAGAAGCATTTGTAATTGGAAATACTGAGTTGCATTAAAGTTAAACGACTGTGGTCAATGTGAAGGGGAAAGCGCCGCATTTAAAGCAAAAGACGAAATAAGAACATTGGAATCAAACTGAACAAGATATCTTAACATGTTAGCATATAGAGAGGAGAATGAGCAGTTATTCATTCTAGTTATACCAGCTGTAAGGTAACTGGCTAAATCCCAAATGTGAAACACACGTCTCATCAACTCTGGCTTCTCATACACGCCGGGTCCCGGAGATGGTTGCACCAGCTGTTTGTGAGTTCAAATTTAGAGTAGTTATAACTTAAACGTATTTTAACATTATATGTCACATTACCTTTGACAGACCAGACCAGATATGTCTCTATTTACAAAACGCTAAATATCAGACTTGCTGCCAAAATAACATTGGTTACATGTGACATTTCCCTCTCACTGAAGACTGCATGAACACTACACATTATTAAACACCCCTGTTACCTGGTACAATAATCGAAAAACATAAAAAAACAAAACTTTTGGCCTCTAATAATGGGCCAATTTTTACATTGTTGTAAGTAGTGTTTATACCTTGGAGACAGAGCCTATTTCTCTTTGTTGAGAGCACTATATATCGTGCACGTTTAAATCTCAGAATTTGGATACGCCGATAAAATTTTGTAAAAAATAATTAATAAAGGGATTTCAGTCATTTCGATTTTAGTGCAAAAAAGTTCAATATCAACACATATTGTGTTGAGACAACTTCTTACTGCCGCTCTACAGTGGAGGGCAAACACCAGTTAATTGTCTTTAGGTAAGTTTTATAATATAGTGACTGATGAACTCATGATACAAACCTTTTCTCACATATAGATGCACAATTGCAAAGCTGTTGCTCCCCAAAATTTGACTCTGACTTTGATTAGTAATTACATCCAAATTTCTGTCACTGCCAGTGTTTCGTCACCTCCTGTCCGGATTTTGATTTGCTGTTTGCAGGCTTGTAAAGATCAGTGACCGGCCGTAGACCTGCTTCCATTCAAAGAGCTGTCATGACTGGTTTGATATTGTAATTTGAACCAATCATGACAGTTGCCTACAGCATCTTCAATCTCCACCAGTCCATCCCACAATGTTGATAACTGTTAGTCAGACATGATGTAGCAAACTATTCTCTCTCTACAATGTTTGTGATGGCTGCTGAGTAACTGTATCTGATCCACCTTGCAGGTATATAACAGAGTTTGTAAACCTAGGCAATGTGTCAGCTCTGCGTACGTTCAGGGTTCTGAGGGCTTTGAAAACTATTTCAGTTATCCCAGGTAAGACGGTCCAGGTGTTTGTGTTTGCTGGTGGGCGAGTCACGGGGGTTGATGTTAGGTGTGGTTTTGTTCCAGTCCCTATCCTCTCCTCCTCTTCCTTCCTTCTCTTCCCACTGGTCGAACAGGCGTTCTTTCTCTCGCCATGGTGTCCCTTCCTGATCTTCGATGGTGGTGCTGGTGTCATGCTCTTGCGCGTACATGTGTTGTTAGCGTGTGTGTTGTGTGTCATGGGGTTCTGTTCTGTGTGTCATCCTACCTTGTTACAGATATATAACAGAGTTTGTGGACCTTGGGAATGTCTCGGCGCTGAGAACGTTCAGGGTTCTCCGAGCATTGAAAACTATTTCTGTCATTCCAGGTGAGACTCCCATTTAAACACTAAGGCTGAGCTTACTTTATCTATTAGCTTTCTTACTTTCTGTTTTCTTTGACATTTTCTGTTTTAAAAAAAAGAGAATGTGACACAGTTTATACATTTTTTTTCTTTTACTTTTGTTTTATAACAATCAAAAATGGTAGCAATACATTTTTGATAGGCTTAGCGGTCTACTGGCAGTCTTATGGGGTTTCATGTCCCATATAGACACCTGGAGTTATGCAGCACTTTAGGGCATGCAGCAACTATTATTCTGCACATTCTACCCCAGGTTAAATAGAGATTTATGTCCAAAACAGTGTTATAATATACGGGAATGGAGGAAACATTATGAGAAGTTGCACATCTGGCTTGTTTACAGTTTTCTTTCATATATTGACCCAAATTCTCACAGTATATATCACTGTCTCCTGGTTTCCAAACATTGTTTAATTCCTTAAGACTGCCAAGCCTAATTTGACAACAAATCAACGCTGCATGATGCTTTGAGACACATGCTTTTACAAGTTTGGCTTCAAGGGGGGTTTTTACATTGGATTCAGTTATTTATTCTTGAATTAAATTGGTTAAATTCAGGTTTTTTGACTTCTTTTATTTGACCAGTTTTGAAGAGCTTTGTCCGTCCTGGGAGTCAAGTCACACCCATATAAATAAAAAAAACTCTCAGAACTCTCATCGCTTCCATTATTTTTAGACTTTAAACTTTTCCAGGGAACAAACAGCATCACGTGTTTATACATTCGCTCATAGAATAGCCTCATTGGAACAAATAACTGATATTATTTTAGCACATCCTCACACACCTACTCACACACAGCACACAGCCTACAGAATATAGCTCTGCTCTGGGCCAAACCAGCCTGAGGGCCTGCACAGCTATGCATGAGTGGGAGAACTGGGGGCCTGGGATGGGAACAGTTTGTCAGTGAAAGCAAGTTCACAATCACGGTTTACAGACAGGTGATGCTGACGCAGAGTCAATTCCTTCAGCCTTGGCGTTTAAATGACCTGCATGGCACCTCTCATTTCCTTTCCCCCTTAGTCCCCAACTCTTCCTCGCCTGTCCTCTCTTTCTCCTCTTCACTTCCTGCTTCCTTTACTGGGCCTGGTTATGTGCATGGTTATGTTTGTGCTGCTGTGTTCAGCTGATTTGTTGGATGCAGTATACTATAACTGCAGTTAGACAGGGATGTTCCCTTGGATGTGCACAAGGTGTGAAGGGAAATAGTATTTCCCTGGTACGGTTTCTACCTAACAGTGGAAACCGCCTCAGACAATTAAGATTTATACAACTATATATATACCCACACAGGAAAGTGTTATTATTATGAAATAGAAATGTGTCTTTCTAATGGAAACATCCCAATTAGCCGCAGTGTGTGGTATAGTGTGTGTGTTTTTAAAAAAAAATGTGATCTCTGTATCAGTGGTGCAACTTGAATACACCACTAGAATCCTACTCGAACAAGTCTGCTCCATTTACATACTGTCCTCGATTTTATTGAATGTATCTACTGAATTCAAAGTAGTAACACCAGCAAAGGTTTAAACTTAAGAAAAGTTGACACATATGAATGAACATCTGCTCTGTACAAGCTGCCAAACCTCAATAACAGAATATATCCAGTTTCATAAAGATAGATATTTGAAATCAGTAGTATTCGTAGTATATAAAGCAGCCTAAAGCCAAATTCAAATGATTTTGACCAGCGGAAAGCATCAAAATGAGCGCAGCACAATATACAGTGTTTCATCTCCCAAGAGAGGTGGAGATGCAGGACAACATTATCCTCTGGCTGTGAGCTGCAGAGTCATACCTGCAGACAGCGGGTGGAGATATTAAGCCCAAGATCCAAAACACACACTAACACACACACACACACATACACAGGGGCGACATACGGGCATTACCTGTACCATTCTTGCTCTGCGCTTACATTATTTAAGTTTGGAAATAAGCGAATTTCAATTTCTATGCTAAATATCTTTGCTACTAAAACTGGGATTGCTTTGCTGTCTGAACCCTCTGCCGGGCTGCGCTGCACTGGGGCTGTGCAGTAAAGTGGTAGGGATAAAACAACAAGTAACTCATTGCATTTATATGCTTATATGAAGATCATATTACATTTGCACATACTTAAAATCCCATAGACGTCGGCATCAGGCAAACACACGGAGAAGGGAGAGCTGCAGTCCATTGAACATCGGCACAGTTGACGTATTGTCCTCAGCACACTCCACACCAGCGTTACTGCTGGCGGTTACCCCAGCATCTTTATTCCATTTTGCACATCAGCGAAGGGACCAATATCTGCCATCAAATGACACCATTATCATTTGATGACAAATTAGCGAACATATTTCAAATCAAATACAGCATCGCCTGGCAACAGAGGCAGGAAGGACAGTTGAAACAACAGGAAGCAGCATGTACACACTGCTCGTACACTGCAGGACTGCGGAAGACACACTGAATACGTTTTCTGTTGTTGAGACTTGGCGGCATTGAACATAAATGCCTTCGAAATAATTCCGATATGTGCCATGTTTAGATTAATGCAGAATTACAAGTAGCTCAGAAAAGCCTGTCAAAACTCACGGTGTCAAGTTGCATTTCTTTTTATTTGTGTCTATGTATGTGTGTGTGCATTTTGCCCGTGTGTGTGTGTGTGTGTGTTTGTGAGTTTGCCTGTTTCCATGTATGTGCATTTGTGCACATGTGTGTGTGTGTGTGTGTTTGTGTGACTGTGTGCGTGTGCGTGTGTTTCTTTCACGTTAATTAACAGGCCTGAAGACCATTGTGGGTGCTCTGATCCAGTCCGTGAAGAAGCTGTCGGATGTGATGATCCTGACCGTCTTCTGTCTGAGCGTCTTCGCTCTGATTGGACTACAGCTGTTCATGGGGAACCTGCGAAATAAGTGTGTGTTTTGGCCAATCAATAGGACTGAGTATTCTATACAAGACGGCGGCAGGCCCTTTGACTGGCAAGAGTTCATCATGAATGACAGTGAGACGTTTTTTTTTTGTCACTTCATGGAATTAGTTGCACATAAATAAGACTTAACACTTACTTTTGAGAAATGATGCTTAAGTTCTGAGTTGACCCACCCAGTGGCTAATGTCAGTGTTCTGTTTTTTATTTTAGCCAACTTCTACTTCTTCCCGGGTCAGATGGATGCTCTATTATGTGGAAACAGTTCTGACTCAGGGTGAGTTGGTTCTTCACTCATTTAATACACGCCTGCACATTTAGGCTTCAATGTTCTCGGCTTGTGTTTTTCTGTTTGTCTTCCGTGTGTACTATTTGGTTTCATCGTCATCAGTGACTTTAACCAGCCATGACCCAGCCAACTTATGTCCAATTAGTATTCGTGGGCTGCTGGTTACCTGAAGAGGAACCCCAGGGGTGTAAGGTGAGCCTGAGCGTGGTGCTTTTATTCTCCTTCTTTGGAATCAACGTTGACGACCTCCCGCTTCTCCACGTCACCTTGAATATCCTCAACAGAATCCTCTATTCCTTGCTGTCTCCAACTGGAGCACTTTTGTATGGTGAGGCACCCTGACCACCCTGAACTCCCGGAGAGTTGCCTCCCTGAAATCAGTGGGGGGGTTTTGGTGGAGTCCTCTCTCCATTGATGGAGATTATGTGATGGTCAATCTCATCTTTGGATACTAAATCAGGTGACCACTTCTGCTTCTGCCCAGTCAGTTCCTTGGTGGACTCAAACAGGTTTTCCTGATTCCTGGCTGCCTTTCTTCTTCTTAATGATGTTCCTTGATCTCTTAAGGCAGCCATATCCTCCTCTCTCTTTGCTTTCAACTCCTGTCTTGGAAGCTGGCTGAAGCTTGTCTCCTGCCAGTTTTGCCTCTGGGGTTGCTTGTCACCCACTGCTCCTTCATGCCAAACTGCTCAGAAGGAATATTGATGATTGGTTGTTGAGTTTAAGCCTTTTGCTTCCAACGTGGCTCTGTAGCACCGTGTCTCTGTGGTTAGCACTGATGCCTCACAGCAAGAAGTTCTTGGGTCGGAGCCCCGGCTGTCTTGCAGGCAGGCCCCTGACCATGATAGTGGGTTCTTCCGGCGGCTGCACACTGCTCCGTGGAGGATGACGAGGGTAACTTTAGTCGTATAATCTGACTTTACAATGACAATAAAAGCTTAATTCTTTGCCTCCAAATTCAATTCAATTAAATTGTATTTATATTGTTCAACATAGAAGTAATCTCAGGGCACTTTTATCCTCGTCAAACTTGAGCCACTTTCTCTTACTTGACCCGTCAGTGTTCGGTTCTGTCTTGGTGTGTTGAGGCTCTGGACATCGTGGTGGGACTTCAGGCCTGACTCCTCTTGTGTCTCTTGAAGTGACAATCTTGCACATTAGACAATTCAAGGCCCCTTTAAGTGTTTTAATTTGGCAACATCAACTAACAACACCTCAAACATGGATTCATATTTTTATGAACCAGGTCATTAAATATTGAGGTAAATCCCAACAGTATTCTCCTCATAAGAGTATGTAAGCATGCAAGACAACAACCAATAAGATAAGCAAACATCAAACAACAGAACACACTCATCAAGTTGTTTTTAATGATCCTTTTGTATTTCATACTGCCGGTGATGAACATCTGTGTATCAGTTCTAACATGTTCCTCTGTTTCAGACGATGTCCTGAGGGCTTCACATGTATGAAAGCCGGAAGGAACCCCAACTACGGTTACACCAGCTTTGACAGCTTTGGCTGGGCTTTCCTCACCCTCTTTCGTCTCATGACCCAAGACTTCTGGGAGAATCTATACATGCTGGTAAAGAACGGTTTTCCTTTTTTCTTTTGTCTCATTGCATTCGTTGGCATGCCCCCCAATGACGCACTATAGAACAATTTGCGCTGATTTCTTATTGAGATAGCAGTGGCCAATGGGAAACTGCCACCATTCGTCCGTTTTAGGGTCAGGGCTGACGATATATATGTTGAAAATAATCTTCCATGCATTGTCACATTCCGTGTTTTCAGACTCTGCGAGCTGCAGGGAAGACCTACATGATCTTCTTTGTGCTGGTCATCTTTGTGGGCTCCTTCTACCTTGTCAATCTGATCTTGGCTGTGGTGGCCATGGCCTATGAGGAACAGAACCAGGCCACTATTGAAGAGGCTGAGCAGAAAGAGGCTGAATTCAAAGCCATGCTGGAGCAGCTCAAACGGCAGCAGGAGGAGACACAGGTTGATCTAACTCTCTTGTACACTCAAACGTGAAACATTTTCATAGTGTATGGTTGTCATGTCCGTATGTTTATCTTCCAGGCTGCTGCCATGGCGACATCTGCAGGCACAGTGTCTGAGGCTGCCTTAGAGGATGAAGGAGGGGGTCACCTGTCCCGTAGCTCATCTGAGGTCTCCAAGCTGAGTTCCAAGAGTGCCAAGGAGCGTCGTAATCGCAAGAAGAAATGGCGTCAGAAAGAGCAGGAGAAAGAAAAGGGAGACAGTGAGAAAGTTGTGAAATCGGAGTCGGATGATGGCAGCAAGAAAAGCTCCATTCGTTTCCCAGGAAGCCGGCTGGGGAGGAAGACTTCAATCATGAACCAGGTAGAGAAAGCAAGAAAAAATACTTAATACTCATGTTCTTGACTATTTCTGCATTAATGATTTAGACAATGACCTTCAAGATGAAGGTCATGATATCAGCTTTGGGACGGCAGTTCAAGATCTACTCCAGAGTTTCCTTTTCCATTAATCATGGACAAGAGCACATAGATGAATCAACCCTCCACAACTTCCACTCTCTCTTCTCTACCTTGACTTGAAGATGGTTCCCCGTTGTGTTGTTGACGGTGGAAGGTGAGAAGTATCCATGTCAATCTTTGCCTTGGGAAACCACTCTTACCGGTCTGCTATGACAAAGCCTCCCCTGTCGGCCGCTTTCCTATACTTCAATAGCAACTTCAGGTTTGTGGATGTTAGAAAAACTGCTCAAAAGCTCCAACATAAGGAGAGACATGACACCAGGTGAGATGTGCCGGGGAGGGAAAGCGCGTGTGGGCAGAGTAAGGATCAACTTATATATACCCAACCCACACATTCACACTATAACCCTCAGTTAGACATCAGTCGCTGCACCTAGAACAAAAAGAAATAGAACAGATGAACGCAAACATGCAACACAATGATACAGATACTACACAACAGAGTTTGTGGGTACATGACACTTTGCTGTGCTGCTCAGACTCTGAGGTAGACAGCCAATTAGGGAAGTGCTCACCTTCCTCTCCAATGGACTTGGTTCCGCCTTGGATTTGAGATCCGTCTTGAGTGATCCGTGATCAGCTCTATTTACAGATGTGAACGCACCCAGGGCTGTCTCTTCACACACCAGGAGTGGCTACAGTATTCAATGCCACACATTCAATTTCCCTGGTGGTCTCGACTAGCCCAGATGATTTAAGCCCTCCAGGTTATTGCGACAGGATTAGATGGATGTTTTGTCCTTCTAGCACTTTTATACTTGGACTTGACTGGGTTCATGTTCATCTGGACCCACCTTCTTTACCCCTTTGGACCAATTCATCAAGATTCTGAAAACCATGCAGGGTCTATTGATCGTTCTGTGGATGGAGACCTCGCCTTCAATTCTCACAATTCTCAAGAGCAGGAATTTGGTATCACAGGTAATTTCCCCTCCTCCTTTTTGTCTCTATGAGCTTTGACTCAGCGAACTAGTGTCTTGGAGGAGGGGGATCAATAGATCAGTTCCTGTGAGCATGCCAGCTTACCATTTTACTGTCCCAGCACCCACTTGATAAACCTAGAGGGATTGTCAATGAACACAGCTCTCTTCTGAGCTCATTTAGGTCTCTGGTGATCTGTTTCCTCAGCATATATGTTTAGTGAGCTAGGACTCTGCACTCCTACTCTCCTACCTGCCTGCACTGGTGCCTTAATGTCTATAGATCTTTGTTAATGTACTATTCATGTTAGATGTTCTGCTGCTCCTGCCGATTCATCCTGGCCAGGCAAACCTTGCCATATGGTCATCACTAGGCTGCCCATTCTTCCTCCCCTCAGGAGATGGTTCCAAGCTGCAGCTTGGTTTCGTTCTCCACCTCACACATGGGTTGCAGCGCCAGTTGCTTTCCCTCCGAGCTCTCACTGTATATTCTCATGTCATGATTGTCAACCAGTTGTCAGAGGTTACCAACATGCCAAAACATCTTCTGATGGTTCTGGAATGATTGTTGGGGGGTTTGTGTGCGCTCCATCCAATTTGACCTGGATGGGGTTGACCAGGCCTCAGCTTGTCTCCAGATTCCCTCCTCTCTTTGCCCTCCAAAGTCGGTTTAACTTGGGGAGGTTTCCTACGCCGTTTTGGAGAAGAGGGTTACTATCTCAATCCTTCATCATATGCTGTATGTCAGTTTATTGTTTAATTGTGTCATCCACATAAAACTGTATTAATATAATTATTGGATCTGTTTATTGTGTGTACGAAAAACCTTCATAAATGACAATTACAAGACAGTAAATGGATGACATCATGATAAATGGTAGCATCTTGCTCTACTTCTCAATGTCAGAGAAGAAGGGTTCATTTATCTTTTTCATTTTTTGGTCGTTTTTCTCATCTGGAAAGACAGTCGAAAAATGAACTCTTCCTTCGCTACAAATGCATCAAACCTTTTTACAATGTCATTAATCCGGTCGTTCAATCTGCACCCTAGTTTGTCGTTTCACCTTGTATCCGCACCCCAACCGAGTTGTTTTCATGAACTCCTCAACTCTTCCTCTCCGTCTCTATCTGTCTATCCCTCTTCAGTCACTACTCAGCATCCCAGGCTCGCCCTTCATGTCGCGCCACAACAGCCGCAGCAGCATCTTCAGCTTCAAGGGCCGTTCCAAGGACATGGGTTCAGAGAACGAGTTCGCCGATGATGAGCACAGTACTGTAGAGGAGAGTGAAGACCGCCGGGGCTCCCTGTTTATCCCTTACCGACGTAACAGCTACAGCGGCTACAGCCAGGGTTCATCGCGCATCCACCCGCTGGCGCCTCACTCTGGAGGGAAGAGGAACAGCACAGTGGACTGCAACGGCGTGGTGTCTCTCATCGGCCCTGGGCCTAGCAGACGGCTTCTGCCTGAGGTGAAAATAGATAAGGCAGCCACTGATGACAGTGTAAGGACGTCCATGGGACACCAATACAGATTAGGCATGATGCTGGTGGCCCCAGTCTCTGCACCTTATCCTTCACAACCTCTTCCCCCCCTTGGCTATTGCCCCCTGATCTTTGAATATCTATATTCTGTCTTATTATTTCATCTTGTCCTGCCCCTTACACCCTGATCTGATATCCCGTTCCAGCTGTACCTTTTCTAGCAGCCCTAGGAGGCACTAACCAGCTGTGATAGCCTCCATCCACACACTGCCTGACCAGAATCATGTTTATCATGTCGTTGAGTTATATCAGACAGTAATGTAATATGACATCTGCCCACATAGTTTCCCTATACAACCATTGTCCTTCATAAAGAACATGACTATCAAACATTTTAAAGGAGGGAAAAACCTTCACTCACCACTTTTGCTCTTTCCACATCTAGGGCGATGATGGTCTCTATCTGTCCCTCTACTTCTATCCGTCTCCTTCTGCCTCCCTCTCTTTCCTTTTCGTAGTTATCGACCGGATGAGGCCAAACAAAACTGATACTTTCTCCTATAATAATATTCCTCCTTCTCATTCTAGCTGGCATGGTAGACCCCTCTTTACTCCTCAACCAATCTACCTGCTTTTATCTTTTTTTACCTCTTTCCAAATGTAGCATGGTGTAGCAGCAAATAATCTCCGATTCCTCTCTGACTTGACATGCATGTTATTGCATGTAGATTAATGTTGCCTACTTGGTTTTGATTATGTTATGCACAGTACCTAATAAGGAGTTTGGAAGTGTACCGTAAATTCTCAAATGAAAGCCGGTACTGAAGTACTGGCAGCGGACGTCGAGATAACGAGGGCGCAATAGAAAACGTTATGTTAAAATGGATCAGCGCCCAAATAAAATGTTCTTCCTTCTACGTCCTGCTCCCCCCTTAACCATGTTTTGTGACAGACAAACAAAAACATGACCTCCTTGGCGGAGATAATTTGGGAATTAAGGCAACTATTTGAGAATTTACAGTATGAATTTGAAATGTGTCGTATGATATGTTGCAGGAAATGAAAATAGAACAAAAGAGTTATTTTTGGGAACCTGTACACTGTTAAAAATGATTTATTGATCTTGTGCGAACAGCTTCATTTATCACATTGGATTTCTCTGTCTTCTGAGTGGAGCTGGGGGATTTATTTATCGTTCGGATTATAGTTTTTAACGTGTTATTGTGAGTGTCTCTGACTGAGGTCCTGTGTTTCTTTGAGTATAGACCACAGATGTGGAGATTAAGAAGAAGCACTCCGGCTCTCTCATGGTATCTGTGGATCAGCTCAACTCATCCTTCAAAGGAAAAGAGCGCGCCAACAGTCAGATGAGCGTCGTCACCAACACGCTGTTAGACGGTATAGACACGATGTGTTTCATTTTCACATTTCATAAATGTTTAATACAACACCATTGATGACCTGTATGGGTCCGATTAAAACATAAATCGGGCTTTGCATTCACAGCTTGACATTAGATGTATGTTCTGTGTCTGGTCCCAAACAGGAAGTAGATGGTAGATTCAAGAAAATTAGAAAACACATATTCCATGTGTCGGCTGCAGAACCCTGTCGTTACACTCTCAACCTTCATGTTTTCCTTCTTCAACCCTTCGTACAGAGCTGGAGGAATCTCAGAGGAAGTGTCCGCCATGTTGGTACAAGTTTGCCAACATCTTCCTCATCTGGGAGTGCTTTCCCAGGTGGCTACAGATCAAGCACATCGTCTATTTGATTGTCATGGACCCGTTTGTTGACCTGGCCATCACCATCTGCATTGTCCTCAACACCCTCTTCATGGCCATGGAGCACTACCCCATGACTGATGAGTTCGAGGGGGTCCTGTCTGTAGGCAACCTGGTGAGAGGACACTGCAGCTCATTTGACCTCCTTCTTGTTCCTTTTGTGTTTGTCTTTGTAACTTTATGCCTACTTGAACCTCACCGTTCATCTCAGCATTTACAGGAGGTTTGCAGTTTCAGTTTGCCCAACCTACATAACCTCGAACTAATACATCGATGCATAATTTGGTATGAGCACTTAAGACTACACACATACTGTATAAAGGACGTTGATGGACGCTCATTAAAAATTAAGTTCCATTTTAATGTAGCCGGTCAGCCTGCCCCCCCCCAACCCTCATCGCCCCTACTCAGGTCGCTCTCCAGCTTCCGTTGCATCCTGCTTACCTCAACCTTAGTCAGTGCTGAACACACACACGCACACACACACTGCAGCCATGAGAGTAACGACAATAAGCGTCTCTGCCCTTGCTGTCAGATATCACCAAAGCTGTCTCGTGGCAGTGGTAGCACGGGAAATGAGGTCATTGGGATTGGCATGTTGTCAGGAGTAAAACAGGAAGTGAAGTCAGAGGAATCAGCATGGTGTGATGCATGGTGCAGGATGAATCATTGGGTGTTCTCTGCAGTACTGATGATTAGCTGATGGGTGGAAAAGGTGGGAATGGCTCAGAGTACTTCTGTTCCTCACAAGTTCCGCTGTAATACAGTGATATTGGTCTATGACCTTTCCCTGACTCGGCAGTCTTTACTCCAAGCACATCCCAATCCATTTTAATCAGCAGTTACCAAGCCTTTTCTCAGTCTGCACACAAGCTTCCCTCAAGAATTAAAAAAAACAATCAATTCAGTCATTTAATTATTATTGTCACCCAACACTGAAATATTAAAATGAGTTTATAAAGTCACAGAATTAAACGACAATGATTTGTCACTGTTACTTCCTGGAAACAGTATATTTAATGGTAACATCATGCCGCACTAGTAAGTATAACTTAAAAATTCAGCCATAAAGCAATCCCAGATATGACTGATATGCTCACTATAAGTCGTCCCTTCATAAGCTGCTTCAGCATGAAATACATCATAGTGAGGAAGTAACGGAACATTTCATGGGACTGGAAATTACATTCAAGCTTTGTGGGGAAAATAGTAAACTCAATTCTGCAGTGCCTGTAATTTGTATTCATCTGAATTGTGTTTGGGTCTACAGGTTTTCACTGGCATCTTTGCTGGGGAGATGTTTGCCAAACTGATAGCAATGGATCCCTACTACTACTTCCAGGAAGGCTGGAACTGCTTTGACGGTTTCATAGTGACTCTGAGTTTAGTGGAACTGGGACTGGCTGATGTGGAAGGTCTGTCAGTGCTCAGGTCTTTCCGATTGGTAAGTAAAAAGAAATCAGTGAAAGGGGGGGTGTCAACATCTGTGCACTTCCTCTTGTACTGGCCATGTGCCAGCAAACAATTAATGAGGTGTGGAGCAGATTGACTACGGAAATACTGATTATCTAACTGTAACTTGTTTTAGTGATGCTGTTCTCACTCTGTTAACATCAAACGTTTGTCCTCAATGCACTAAGTTAAGGCTGAATATAAGGATGAACTGCTCATACAGCCCTGAATGTATTCTAAACATGTGTTTTCAATACATGAATACATTTGAAATACATGAAAACATGCCAAAAAAACAATCAAATATTTATTTCTGTACTAACTTTGTTTCCTTTGTCTCTTGTAGTTGAGAGTGTTCAAACTGGCCAAATCATGGCCCACGCTCAACATGTTGATCAAGATCATTGGTAACTCAGTGGGAGCTCTGGGTAATCTGACCCTGGTGCTGGCCATCATCGTCTTCATCTTCGCTGTGGTGGGCATGCAGCTGTTTGGCAAAAGCTACAAGGACTGTGTGTGCAAGATCGCAGTCTCCTGCAAGCTGCCGCGCTGGCACATGCATGACTTCTTCCACTCCTTCCTGATTGTATTCAGAGTGTTGTGTGGGGAGTGGATTGAGACCATGTGGGACTGTATGGAGGTGGCAGGACAGACCATGTGCCTCACAGTCTTCATGATGGTGATGGTCATTGGGAACTTGGTGGTAAGAAACGATTACCTACTACGGATGCTTTTGTTAATGATCCAGTCTTTTGTCGGACGTGAACCGTACATTTACCCTGAGCTCTTCTGGTGTTTTCTTTGAGGTGTTGAATCTGTTCCTGGCTTTGCTACTGAGCTCTTTCAGTGCGGACAACCTCGCTGCTACAGATGATGATGGGGAACCCAACAACCTCCAGCTTGCGGTCGCTCGCATTAAGACAGGCGTTGCCTGGTTCAAGGTCCACATGCGGGTGTTTGTAGCCACAGTGCTCAAGAAGGTATCCTATATAATCAGTGACTGCTTGAGAAATCTGACAGCTCTTTGATCTTATTTTAAATAACCTGAATGTTCATTTGATTTTGTCACTCTGACAACTAGCCTATAGAGGATGAACAGAAACCTCTGGATGACATGTACGAGAAGAAGCTCAACTGTATCGCAAACCACACGGTGGACATCAACCGTGAACTGGACTATGCAAAAAACGGCAATGGCACCACCAGCGGCATCGGGAGTAGTGTCGGAAAATACATGATTGATGAGGACTACATGTCCTTCATACACAACCCCAACCTCACTGTCTGTGTTCCCATCGCTGTCGGCGAGTCGGACTTTGAAAACCTGAACACCGAGGACTTCAGCAGTGAATCTGATGTGGAGAACAGTAAAGACGTGAGTAGGACCGAATAGAGTTGTAAACAAACAAGTCATAATGAATGTGGAGATTTGTTGTGTTTGTTTGCGTGTGCCAATGTGGCATCGTTTGATCCATTAAAGCGAACCGGCCTGAGCTGCCACCCTGAAGACATGTAGTCGATGTGACATAACAGGACATCAGCAGACGACCGGGCTGTAACACTGAGTGCTGAGATTGCAGATATACAGGCGAGACAAAGGCGGTCCGGGCAACAGATAGACAAACATACTGTCCACTTTATTAAATAAATGTTGGTACGCCAACACAGCGCTAACGAAAATAAATCTTCTGCAGATATACAAATAAACATACTTAAACAGTAAAATTAAAGGTTTTCCAGATGTGTCCATCTGGGTGGTCCCTTTGGGGGATCTGGTGTGAACTAGAATTAGATAACCTTGTGGCAGGAAGAGCCATCTCGGCATACGGGAGCGCCTTAATTAATGTGCCGTGGTTTCTGGTGCCAAGTTGCTTTATGTGCAACTTTCCTCTTGGGGTGGGAGCTCGGACAATAGATCTACTTGGGGCTCTAGGCATAACAAAGGAAAGATTAACCATTAAGGTCAAACAGGAAAGCTTGAATTCATAAAAGAAATTGGTAATTGAAACCTGGCTTTGACATGAAAAAACATTAAAAAATAATATAAAGTAGCGTAGGAAAGCAGTCGAGAAGTAGAGCAGCTGGGTCACCTTGACCTGGTTTGTAGGGAGAGTGGAGATAATGCAGCAGCATCTCTACTCTAACTACATCAGGTTTATATTCCACTGGGCCCCCTCAACCACACAACAGCCCTCCCTGCAGCACTGCCAATCATGGGACACACTGCTTATTGGTGCAGGTGAACTCACCCAGCAGCACCTCTGGTTTTAATGCTTATAGATACAAGCATACAAAAAATGGAGAATCAGTACTATTGCAGTGCATTTGGAATACATGTAATTATTAGTTTATTCCTGACACAGTAAACCCAGGTAGGTGTTTAAGTCATGTCATGAATGTGACCTTAAAGGGGCATTTTTGTAATGGCTGTGTACCCATCTGCATCCTACTGCTAAGCTTATAGTGTTCAGAGAGAATTTCCATGTTGAACCGATCGCTTTGGTTTGTCCCAGTTGGATGACACCAGTTCATCTGAAGGCAGCACAATAGACATTAAGCCTGACGTGGAGGAGGTGGCAGTGGTGGAGGTTGTGGAGGAATACCTTGACCCAGAGGCCTGCTGGACAGATGGTAGGTGTTATATGCATGTTCCGTATTAATAGCATGCTGATATGTATTACATTGGGTCCGTTAGAAGGATTTAGCATCCATCACCTTGTTGTAAACGACCCGTTGTGATTTTATTTGTCTTACAGAATGCGTGGCGAAATACAAGTGTTGTGATGTTCCAATCACTCACGGCTGGGGGAAGTACTGGTGGTTCCTGAGGAAAACCTGCTACCTGATAGTGGAACACAACTGGTTTGAGACCCTCATCATCTTCATGATCTTGCTCAGCAGTGGAGCCCTGGTACGAACACAACACTAATGCCACTACTACATCTTATTTTGAAGCACACAGTCACACAATGCTTAATAAGATTGTGACGACTGTAAGAGATAACCTGAAGGAAGAGAATGAATATATAACAATCCGGCATTTACTCAGTCGAAATGAGTCACATTTCCGTATTAAGACGTGAGTAAGCAGGATCATCTGCTGCTTTTCCTCTGCACCTGCTCCTCACATGATCGTTGCTAATGGACAGCAAAGTGCTGTAATGCACCAACCTTTCAACCGGGAGAATCCAGCTTAGGTTTGCAGCTTTCTGGAGGGGACGGAAGCCTGTGGCCAACTAAAAACAATGTGCTGAAGAATGACCAGAGGGATGATCAGTGTAGTTTGACTCCCTTTCATCTGTTTTCCATCCTCACTATGTAAACAACTCACTATGAAAAGATGGACAAAGCATGTGAGCTGCTTTACATGATACTAATATTGGTTGATCGAAAAGAAATGTACTATGAGCTTGCAGTTAACTCCTTGTCCACGTCAACATGTGTAACCGATTCGTCTCTGCTGTCCCTTCAGGCCTTTGAGGACGTGTACATCGAGCAGAGGAAGACAGTCAAGGTCATTCTGGAGTATGCAGATCGTGTTTTCACCTACATCTTCATCCTGGAGATGTTGTTGAAGTGGGTGGCCTACGGCTTTGTCAAGTACTTCACTAATGCCTGGTGCTGGTTAGACTTCTTCATTGTGGATGTAAGTACATGTACAAGTACAACACCTAAGACATTTGGCTCAACTGCATGTGTTGGTGTTTTAAAGTTGCAGCATCAGAGACCTGCAACAGGGGTTTAATGAACTGCCTCGTTGGTGAATGTGAATCAGCAGTTTTGGGCGTCAGATTAAGGTGCAATTGCTGCTTGTCATTCTTTGCAATTGGCCTTTGATATCCCTTCAAATAAAACATCTAAAGACTGCAACAGAAGGCCCGTTGTCCCTTAGGTCCAAGTCTCTGACTGATGACAGCTTCCTTCTTCACGAGTTGACTCAGGATGGGTTAATCTAAACACTACATATTGACATTTAATTATAATAACTTTAAACCTATTAACAAAATGGCCTCTTTCATTTGGGTAATGTTTACATTACTAGCATGGAGATCTGCAGCTGATTATCCATTTTATCTCAACATTGAAACAGTATCTCAAGAACAATGTTGATTGAAGCTGCAGTACTTTTGCGGTTAATTTTCATCATTAAAGATCAAAGAACAAAGTGACTTTTATTGCTTTCTGACATTCTTTGCTGCAGTGCTTCCTGATGTGCCTCCACCTTTAATTAAATGCTGCAACTTTAAACAACTTTAAACATGAACTGCTGGAAATTTGGGGCTTGGGGTTGGTTTGTAGTCAGCATGATGTACAGAAGCTCAGACAGTAAAGGGAATTTATTATGTGAAATTACATGCAAGGCGATGTTTTTGTTGTTGTTTCTTAACTCCAGAGGGGCCACGTGACATTTGTCCCTCTTGGCAACATCACAGCAGCAGCCCTGACACACAAATCTATCTATCTATCTATCTATCTATAAACCCTGTCATGTTTCAGAGCTCCACTGAGCTCTGGGCTGCTGAGTGCTTGAGTGTCCTCCAACCTGAATGTTATCCACCATATGGTTTGTCTTCCTCTGTCTCTTGTGTGGATGTGTTTCTCACCTGAATTGCTCCCTGCCTCTGTGTCTTCACAATACACCTAAAGGTTCAATTACATGGAATTATTATTCCTCATTGTGGAGCCAAACTGAACACGGCAGCGAGGCGGAAATGATGCCTCACGATTAAATGTGTGAATTACAACTGGATCACAGACATCAAGGAATAGGGGGGAAACAAAATGATCAATAATGATCCAGGGGTCACTATTAGACGGGGTGTTAAAGGGGCAGTTGTCTGAGTTTTCCCCGACATTGAAAGAACCTGACCATAAACAAGAGACGTAATCCAAGAAGAGAAAACCAGGTCTTCACAAAGAGGCAGCATTTTATTCGACACACCCAGATAAAACTATTGTAGTATAATACAGAAGCCCGGCAATAAATCCTCCCTTCACCAGTATAATGCTCTGCTGTATAGGATCTGTTTGAGAGATGTACCGCAGGTCGGTGATGAGAGGTGTTCCTAATGTTTTGGCAACCTACTCTCATATAAAAGGCTCAGACAAAATATTAGGAACAGCCTTGAAATGACCACAAGAATAAAGCAACAACAACAGATTCAATAAAACTGGACATTATAATCCTCATGAGGGGAGGAATTACTGCACAACTGTTTGGGTTATACTATATTAGCTGTGTATACCTAGTAAAATGGCATGCTAGTGTATATTGTGGTATTGTCTTCCATTTAAGATGTGTCATTATTTACATGTCAAAAGTCTGAGAAACAGAAGAAAAGAGTTTGTTGACATGTGAACTTATTAACGACTGAAATACTTTTTCTGTGTGTTTGTCTGAATTCCAAAGCTAAAACGAGTGTTTACAAGTGCTTCAGTAACGTCTCTTAAATCACTTATCAATGATGCTTCTATATGGAGCACATAGTAAAATGTTTCAAAGGTGCTGTAGAAAATATAATATATCAATACATTGTGGTTAAATAATGCCACCATGTAATGACATGAATTGTGCATTATCTTATTAATCCTGTTGACATACAATTTCCCAAAACAGTTTAATTGATCTTTACCCTGCACAGCCTCTGACTTTTTTCTTAGAACTCCAGATATTAATCGTAAAATATATCGTTTTTGTTCTGCACTCAGTAGGTTATTTCTTTGTGAACTATCCATCATCTATTGAGAACAACTTTTACACCGTCCAAGGCTGTGCGGCACCGTAATTCAATATTTACATCCTCTTCATGTGACAATAATGCACCAATGTTCTTCACATGTGGGGTTCTTGACTCTTCTTTGGGTTCATCCATCCATCCCAATACTCACTTGCAGTATATGGGAGTAATTCATGTAATTAATGGATAATTCCTGTATTTCTCAACCTGGGCCCTATTTCCCCTCACATAGGGGGACACCATGTTCCCCATCGTCATCTGTCACAGTTAATGGAGGCAGATGGACCGAAGTGCAACAATCTCCGGGAGCAGGCAGGAACTTACATTATTTATATTTATTATGTAACCCAGAACTACAAAACTGGAACCTCTGTATTTAGATACAAAACTGATTGAACAAAAAAAATAGCTCGATAGAACTGAAAACTGTCTGATGACACTTACAGGACGGAGCCGAGGCCAGATAGAAGAAACAAGACGAAGACAGACACAGAGCACTGAAGTAATATTGCAGGCAGCTGATTGTTTAATGAAACGGGGCAACAGGTGACGCGCATCAGGGCGGAGCCGGCAATCCAACAAGCGGGAAACCAAGCAAAGGAAGGAAGTAAAACGACCTCATGTGCGTTGGTGGAAGTGACTCGTAGGGACCAAAGTCATTATAAATGGTGCAGTGTTCAGCGAGAACATTCTAAGATAAAAATAATTATTTTACATGGTAGACATTTTGCGAAAATCAATTGTATTGTTCTGGCTAAATACTGGACCTGTTACAACTCGTGGTGATTTCGACCCCTGCACATGGTGAAATAGGGCCCAGGTTAAAAAATACCTTTAATTCAGATTAGCCTGTCCTCATATGATGAGCCCATTTATAGAGAGTTAACATATCTGGCAGAAGTTGAGGGTACAAACACAGTCTGACTAACGTGTCATTGGGCAATGTACCAGGTCTCAACATAACCTAATGTATACAATTCATTAGCTTTCTCATACAGACCAGTTATTTGTGTCTGTGGTCATGTTTTGGTCTGAATCTGAATATCTGTGCATTTATCTATTCTTCATATGTACAAATGAATATTGACCAATATATTATCAGAAAATACGTATATACTCTCAAATCTCTCAAAAATGAGATTTTGCTTCTTCTGTTTTAAATAAAAACTGAATCATATTTCCCATATTATAGTTGGAAGCTTAATTTATGGGTATAGCTGATGATGGAGGACAAGTTCTTTAGGGAACCAGTTGTGGGACCCGGTGCTTGTCAACATCTTGACTGATTCCCCGACATACAGAACAGTCCATACAACCCAAAGGGGCCCATGTGTTGTGAAGATCCTGACATCTAATGCAAATCTCTACCCTAATATCGGCCTGTCTTCTCTCTCACAGCAGGTGCCTATAACTGTGTCTCTCTTTAAGTTAAGAGACACATTGTGCAGCTGTCAAGAGGGACTGAGGGTCGGTGTTTGAAGGTCCAGGGTAAGGTTTGTGTGCTGTGTTGGGACTCCTACTTTCACAGGTTACCCTCTCTCTTCCAACCCTGAAAGTTGTCCTCAACCTCCTGCGTTTTCTCTCTCCTCTTTTACGCAAGACGCTCTCTGGTGTAGAAACTGTACCGTTTCGTACCGTCTGTATATTATCGTGTTGCATTGATTTAGTGTTTGTGAGTTGTCTTTCCTCTAATTTTTCCACTTTGTTTGACGCTTTATCTTCTTTCCCTCTCACTGTGTCGACCGCAAGTTTCTTTCCAGGTGTGCTCACTGTGCTGTTGAGCTGGTCACCACACTAGACCGGCTTGCCAAACTAAACCAAACTCAATCTAAAGTTAACATTCCTAAATAAAAGAAAAGAAAACTTGGGTCTCCTATAGTTGTCTGTTGTGTGAACCCCTTTTGAACCTCCTGTTATACAGATACATATGCCTACATCTATAGAATACATTTGTACCTATATATCTGTATTTAACCATTCAGTTATCCTTACAGTATGTATAGGGCCCTCCTTTCTCTCTATATCCCTTCTAACTATGTGGGTCCTCTCTTCCCTTGCTTCTGTCTTTCCATCTCCTTCTGTCCCTATCTGTGTAGGTGTCTATAGTCAGCCTTATAGCTAACGCGTTGGGCTACTCTGATCTAGGCCCAATTAAGTCACTCAGAACACTGAGGGCCTTGAGACCCCTCAGGGCCCTGTCACGATTTGAAGGGATGCGGGTAAGACCCAAGATACCAGGCAGCTGGTCCTCCTGCATGCCGATTAAATAAAAGCATCAACGCATGTGAGAGATGGCATTACAGAGCATTTTAAAAACACACACTCTTAGGCAACTCCCTTTGATCGACGGAAAGCTTTATGCATGGACGCAGATCATCTCAGATGGTCCCGATCCATCTGATTTGATTCAACACATTTCATTTCACTTCTCGCAATGATCTATCAATCAAAAATATTACTAGAACACCTTAAGAATCTACCGCATGAAAGAACACGCCAGGACAAATGATAGGACACATTTAGGTAAAAGCTTCGGAGCAGGTCATACAAGCTGAGAGAAGTTATAGAGGTTGGTATGAAATATTAAGTTTGAACTGAACTGCAGGACAGGGTTGATGGGGAAATTTATCTAACAGTGTGGTTAATCTGTCCTTAATAATGGGCCCAAATTTTGATCAGCATTTCTTTACAATGGAAATGATGAACGATAGTATTTTGATGTGTGTTAGTTTCGATCAGCTGGTTGTTTCGGCTGAGAATCGTCTGCATGCACCTCTTCCACTATCCTATCTGATCTTATCACAGTTTGGCTTTGGCACTGTCACACTGGAAGATCAACAAACTTCTGGTTGCATACAGCCCTCCCCCCCACCACCCCTGCTCACCAATCTCATCATCATGATTTTTATGATTACCTTCATGCAGTAGTTATATTTGGCTGTTCATAGAAAATCATTGTTTCCTTGAGTATTATATTTGGCTGGACACTAGAATAAACAGAACATTTGATGTTTGCCTATAAGGTTTGGTTTTATGATTTCTGTTGTCATGGCACCTCTGTGTTTTCGAAGCGCACATTCATACGATGTCTTCATTCTGCTCATAGCTTAATCTCATCCAACAAATCGTCAATGCTCATTTTGAAATATCTGTAACTCTGTATAGTAAAGCCGCTCCGGCTACCGTTGTAGTGGATCAAACATGTGCAATATTATCCAGGCTGCAGTATTTGAACATCAAGGCAACTCAACTGAATATGGAGTCAAAAAATGTTCCGGCACATTTGAACCTAGAAGGAACTTTGTAGAGAAAAACAATGTTTGCAATAATAATGTGCGGTAGGAATGAAAAAGGAGCTGGCGTTGTATTATATAGATATTATTGTGACAGGCTTCAGTTGCTGCCAAGACAACAGATAAGCTTCCTTTAGCCTGCGATGCAGAAAGAGATTGTACATTTCAATATGACCTCACCATTGTGAACTCAATGCAGCTGCTGTGTGACTTCTAAGCTTCTTTTATATTCTCTCCAGGTTGTGGTGAACGCTTTGGTCGGTGCAATTCCCTCCATTATGAACGTGCTGCTGGTGTGTCTCATCTTCTGGCTCATCTTCAGCATCATGGGCGTCAACCTGTTTGCTGGAAAGTACTACTACTGTTGGAATGACACCTCTGAGGAGTACTTCCACCCCGACGACGTCAACAACAAATCTGACTGTTTTAGACTAATTGAGTCAAACAACACTGAGGTCAGATGGAGAAACGTCAAGATCAATTTTGACAACGTTGGTGCAGGATACCTTGCTCTCCTGCAAGTGGTGAGAAGCCGTTGTTGTCATTTTTGTCTCTGCTTTCATAGAAAGTGTTTAACCTGCTTTCTCACGCAATGTGTCTTCCCTCCTACAGGCAACATTCAAAGGCTGGATGGACATTATGTATGCCGCGATAGATTCAAGAAGGGTAGGCTTGCTGCAGCGCCAAACTCTGACGTGATCGGTGTGCAAGAGCTTGTCTGAATTAACCTTTTTGCCACTTCTCAGGTGGGGGACCAGCCGCACTACGAGGACAACTTATACATGTACATCTACTTCGTCATCTTCATCATCTTTGGCTCCTTCTTCACCCTGAACCTCTTCATTGGTGTCATCATTGACAACTTCAATCAACAAAAGAAAAAGATACGTTTTATTTTCCTCACTTTTACCTTGTTGAGCTTCGAACCTGAACACTTGTGTTATTTGGATTAGAATTGAGACGACCGTCTAAATCTATTAGGATTGTAACCAAATTGTTCTTGTCCCCTTACTTTGGAGGTCAGGATATATTCATGACAGAAGAACAAAAGAAATACTACAACGCCATGAAGAAACTTGGATCAAAGAAGCCACAGAAGCCGATACCCAGGCCACAGGTACGTTTGAAAAGGTTGCAAACCTCTTCTTCACCAGCAAGCAGGTTTTATAACGGTCCATTTTAATGGATTAAAGAAAGGTTCTGGTATTGTTCCATACAGACCAGAATTATTGTAATTGGTCCAATATTGAGCGGGAACGTTATGGCTGCAACGTAAACTGACGTGGCAATCGTCTGTGTTAAAGTCTGTCCACAGGAAGTGCCAAATATGGCCAATGTTCAAAAACAATGAAATGATCTATCATGAAAAACACTGAAACATCTGTTCTTCTCTTCTCTTCTTCTCTCCCTTTGTCCTCAGAACAAAATCCAGGGCATGTTCTTTGACTTTGTAACGCAGCAGGTGTTCGACATCTCCATCATGATCCTCATCTGCCTCAACATGGTCACCATGATGGTGGAGACGGACGATCAGTCAGAGGACACGGAGAACGTGCTGTACTGGGTCAACTTCATCTTCATCGTGGTCTTCACTGGCGAGTTCTTGCTGAAGCTCTTTGCGCTGCGTCACTACTACTTCACCAACGGCTGGAACATCTTTGACGTGGTTGTGGTCATCCTTTCGATCGTGGGTACGTATTCTAAACGGGGCAAAGGGAACAGAAGTGTGACGCATCGGAATTGGAAAAAAGCTCAAATAGTGCCGATATATTTGGCTTCAAGGGCAGAAAGTACTCTGAGATTATTCAAAGGGTCAGTTCACTGAGATCTTGATGAATTGTCACTTTCCTTGAGAGGTGTGAAGCCAGTCAAATGTCTTTGCTTTTAAGATTTATATGTCTTTGTGTTTTCTGTAGGTATGTTTCTCGCCGACCTGATTGAGAAGTACTTTGTGTCGCCGACACTGTTCAGGGTGATCCGTTTGGCTCGTATCGGCAGAATCCTTCGGCTCATCAAGGGGGCCAAAGGAATCAGAACTCTGCTGTTTGCCCTCATGATGTCACTTCCTGCCTTGTTCAACATTGGCCTGCTACTTTTCCTGGTTATGTTCATTTTCTCCATCTTTGGCATGTCCAACTTTGGCTATGTGAGACACGGGGCTGGAATAGATGACATGTACAACTTTGAGACCTTTGGTAACAGCATGATCATCTTGTTTATGATCACCACGTCAGCTGGCTGGGACGGCCTGCTGCTGCCCATCCTGAACTACCCTCCAGACTGTAATCCTGTATTGGAGAATCCCGGCACCCCCGCCACAGGAGACTGTGGCAACCCTTCCGTGGGCATCTTCTTCTTTGTCATGTACATCATTATTTCTTTCTTAATTGTGGTCAACATGTACATCGCCATCATCCTGGAGAACTTCAGCGTGGCCACAGAGGAGAGTGCCGACCCACTCAGTGAGGATGACTTTGAGACCTTTTATGAGATTTGGGAGAAGTTTGACCCTGATGCCTCCCAGTTCATCACTTATGCCAAGCTTTCTGACTTTGCTGATGCACTTGAACACCCACTCCGTGTCCCCAAGCCCAACACTATTGAACTGATTGCCATGGACATGCCTATGGTGAGCGGGGACCGTATCCACTGCCTGGACATCCTGTTTGCCTTCACCAAGCGTGTGCTGGGTGACAGCGGTGAGTTGGACATGTTGAGGCAACAAATGGAGGAGCGATTCGTGGCAGCCAATCCCTCCAAGGTCTCTTATGAGCCAATCACCACCACCCTGAGGCGCAAGCAGGAGGACGTGTCAGCCAGGATCATTCAGAGGGCCTACTGCTACTACCTGTCGAAGCGGGGGTTTGTTCGTAAGCGCAAACCAGCCAATAACAAAGTAGAGAATGGCGGGAACAATCAGGAAGAAGACAAGAAGGAGAGCACTCCTTCAACTGCCTCCCTGCCCTCTTATGACAGTGTAACCAAACCTGACAAGGAGAAACAGGATGACAACAATGAGGGCAAGGGAGGAAGGAACGACAAAGGAAGAAACCAAAAAGACATCAGGGAATCTAAATGTTAGAGCGTTGGAATAATAATCATGGTAATATTGATACAAATTATAATAATGTAACTTCAAGCAAAGCGAGAGAAAACGCACCCACACAGATGTACAGATTATTTCATTTGCAAGTCAGAAAAAATAATAGTCAATACTTTTGTTTACAGACTTCATTCTTATATCGATGCAGAGGGAAGCAACTCGGTCTGTTACAGCTGGAAGACTCTTGAACTTCTGTCAAACCAAACATAATCAGCATACTGTGTGACATCGTTGTATCTAGACTACTGATCTTAACAAAAGAGAATGAAAAACAGACAAGGAGACGTCTGTGTCTGCTGAAAAGGCAGATCGCTCACTTACCACTGGTGTACAGACAAGACGAGAAACTCCACACTAGTAGAATGAAAAAACACTAAGCGCCTGGATGCAAGTAATGGATTCCTATGGAAGACGGTGTGATGAAGGGAAGACACAGGAGCTAGTCGACGCTGAAGAGTTGTGCTCTTAAAGCGGACAATGAGTGTCACTTTGTACTGAAATGTGTGAAGGAGCAATATGACACTCGCTCTCTATGAGCAAACAGAAGGATGACTGGTGAGTGGAAGACACAAATGACAGAAAGCGTTGGAAATATTTATGTTTTGTTAAAAGCTTGAAATTGTTCATTTAAGCAGCGAAAATGAAAACAGATAAAAAAAAAAAAAAGGAACAATATTCAACATTTTGCCCATGTCACTCGACTCTTCTACTCATTTTAACTTTGTTATACCCACATCAAGACGCTTTTTTTTACATGGGCTTTCACACCAATTGGTTAAAGGGTCTGTTTATTATGGGGTCAACTCGGGCCAAGGGCTTACATTTACTCCGAAAGATTTCCAAACAAATACATAAATTATTGTGCTTGTTCAATGCATAGAAACGACTTGCATGATGGCATGTTTTGATCAGAAATCTTGCATGAATTATCATAGTCCACAAGACACTAATACTCAGACCACTACAGTGGCTTGACTGTGAGATTGAGACATTGTCAAAATCTGAAAGTTCAGAGCAAATTGTTGAACCAAGATAGGGGATGCGGGGTGATAATCTGGAATGGATCTGAATTTCTTTTCTCCATCTACTCACTCAACACAAATAACGATGTTTAAATTGTTGCCTCAGAAGTCAGAAGAATGGAATGTGTTGGTAAATAATTCCACTATAGTGGGTAGAACTGGAACTACGAGTTGCTGCTCCGAAATTTGTGAGTGTGTGCGATGTGAAGAGGTCGTCTGCGTGTACCAAGGGACAGAAATGCTTGTTAATTTGGACTGAAGTGTTTTCAAATGGGCAACACTTGAAAAGCGTATCATTTATATGCATCTATGTAATGTTCCATACATTTGCATTTAGTTTTGTATGAGCGGGCATTTTATCATCATTCTAAGTGGTTGGAGGGGATTACACAGGTATGGCAAACTCCTTTCTATATGCGATGTTTCTCCAAGGGTGGTCAGACCTCACCGAAAGGGCTGAGAAGAGTTTTGTTATGTTAATTTACCGATTTGATGTTGTTAATTTATTCACATGTATTTGTTTTCTTCCCTGATGTAAATGTCATTATTAAGTCTTACTTTAACACCGTTTCTAAACCCACCTAAGATGACGTCGAGGGAAACGGTCTTGTGATAGAGTATACCCATGGGATGTAAGTGAGATCCTATTTTAACGAGAAACGGAGATTAACGGACGGATGATAAGAACTGTGTGTGGAGAAGCCAAAGAGATCTGCCTTGTTATCCCTTGTTGCCCTTTGTCCATGGAGTGGGATTGGGTACGTGATTAAGAATGCCTTGCCCATTCTGTTTTTTCGCTGTCATAATTCGACAGAGAGACCCTAGAAATGTATGCAATGCTTGAAAAATTCATCCCCTTTTCTCAGGAGAAATTATAGATGTACTATGTTGAGCTCTGCAACAAAATGCAAGTGAATGTGATGGGAATATTTATGAAATCATGTTTTACCCTTGTGTTTTATGCCATGTTGATGGACAATGATCTCGGCTGGCTGCCCTCCATTGGCAGCCGCCTGGTTTGGGGCCAGTTTAGAGCTTCCTGCTTAGTACGCTTAGAACTATAGGGCTAGAAGCATCTCAGTGAAACAGCAACATTTCGCTCGCTTGTAACGGCGGTGTTTATATTGATAGTGGATTACATTTGTGGTTAAGTCATTAGTCTAGTCTCAGTTAATTTCAGTAAACAAAATATTCACCCCCCAATAGCAATCACGGATACAGGACACACTGTGACGAGATGTCAAGAGAGTGAATTGTTCGATTGAGCAGCACATTGACTTTCTTCTGAAGTAGAAGTGGCATGTTGAGTGGATTGGCCCCAGATTTCAGTATTTAACAACAACTCGTGCTCTGAGCCTCTCATTCGCCATTTCTCTTTATATTGCTCTTCTGCATAACAAATACCAAATAACCAACAGAGCACCGGATGCATTCTTATGGTACTGTGAGCCGAAGCACCACCACACCACGGGCTTTTGCACTGTGCAGTGATGTCACTTCCTGTTTATGAGCAACTCCCTCATGCGTTCTCAAGTTCTATGGTCCAGCTGCTGCATGAGATCTCCGAAATCAGTGTGGGTGTTAACTTGAACCAAATAAAACTCTGAATGATAAGCATCCAAGCTACTGCCGTCCATTTTCTCCAAGTTCACCATGGATGTAAAGATATGTATTACAGAAAGAAAAACAAAAAATAGACACACCTACATCCATTCGAGAGAAAAAAATACAGTTCAGGCTTTGTTCTTTACGGCACAAACTGCAAAAGCTAAGAATGGACTTTTTAAGAACCTATAAATAATGTAATATATTATTTTATTGTAACGGCATGTGTAGTTTTTTGTAAATACAAGATTACTTAAAAAACTACAGCTATTAATCTAACACTAAATATGAATAACCATAAATAGAATGGCTTCCAGCTGACACCCCTGGTCACATTTTTTAGGCTGTGACGCATTTGTTGGAGTAGATTTTTTCTTTTGTCACTTTTCACTAAAAAGAGGGGAGTAAGCTAAAAAGAATCTATATTAAAAAGCAAAAAAAATGTATTCAAAAGTGTACAAATCAATACCTACATATACAGAGCTATATCACATATATATTATATATATATTCCTGCACATAGATATATATATAGTATATATACATTAGAACAATGTCTGTAACTCAACTCTCCTGTCCACTCCCTTCATTGAGGTGAAACCAGAACCACAGAGTGTAACTGATCATGCTTCTTTCTTTGTCTGGTATGTTCAGAGAATAACCAAAACTCTGGCCTGCCCAGGACTTGCATACTGGGTACCAGCGTACAATGCATGGTGTTGTACCGGCTGCTTGCCGAGAATTGTGGAGCCTGCCTTGGTGAGAGGATTGCACTACCAGCAAACCCTTTTGTACATGTGTGGAGATGTCTTGCCCCCTAGTTTCCTATATAGCACACATAAAGATATACAGACCCACACACTTGCACACACTTACAAACCCACACATACACAGACACTCATAGCCTTTTGCAGGCAACTGCTGGTTAACCAGCGTGCCCCACACTCTGCGTGCTAAATCTTTTGCTTGTTTCTGCTCTAACCCTCCTCCATGTTTCCCCCCCCCGTAACACACCGTTGCAGTCTGGAGTTGATCTTTAATTTCGCAGTCACTTTCAATATTATATATCTAATGATTTAAGGGTTAGTTGTCCTAGGTGTCTGTGTGTTTGTTTATGGTGCAATATCTCTTAACGGCACGTGCCTTTTTAGCTTCCTATTTAGTCTGTCAATAAAGTCAGCAATGAGGATCTCAAAACCCATTAGAGTGAATCAAAACGGAGCACGATAGAAACACTGTATTGAGTCAAATTTAACTTGTAAACTAAAAACTCACCACCTAAAATAGACTGTCTGGACTAACATCATGTAGAGTCATGTAGTACAAGTGCTCTCTCTGTGTGTTCTGTTTACTAGCTCTCGGGCTAGTAAGAGAACAGCTTGCCTTCTGTTTTACAGTTCTGTTCATTTCCAAATGTTGGTTTACCTGTCGGCATATGAGGCCATTCTTTTGTAGCATGACTGAGATACATTTATTTTCTTTGCTGAAAACAGGCTGACTGAGAAAAAAAAATATTTTGACTGTCATTATCTCTTGCCACTAATACAGTCAGAGAGAGGACGTGTGTTGCACAACCACATGAGACAATTCAATGAGAATCAGTGAAAGAATGTCTTCATTTGAGCACGAAACTATTTCCAAACAATAAAGCAGCCTTCCAGTTACACCTCTGAGTGATGTCGTTCTTGGATATCACATGAGTGACTTGTATTCTGCATGCAGAATATGCTCATCCATGTCTGGCCGCTGTGACAACCTCATTTACTGTGACAAATGTGAGAATTGAATGTGTCGTTTTAAAGGAGCGACTTGTATGATCAAGTGAAATCTAGTGGTGATTACAGAGGTTGCAGCCCCCCCACCTCATCCCTCCATCAGGGGAACATAAGGTACCGTACCGGGTAAATCTGGGTTCTCAAACTCCTCACATCACAAAATTGTCCGCCAACACCAGCAACCACATTCAGAATCTAAACAGAAAACTTCACTGATGCCTGCAGGGAAATTACTTCATTTATAACTCAAAGATAGGACAGAAGAACCAGTCCTATGTGATCGAAGTTCTCAGGGATCGTAGAGAAAACGCCATGGTGCAGAGTCCCATGTTTGCCCCCTCGTAGATTCACCTTTCCTCTGTTTTTTTTTTCCTTCATCAACCATAAATGAAATCACCATACTGCTGCTGTTGTACTTGTGAAAGTCACAGATACATGTGAAAACCAAATTCTCTGGGTTCATAACCTTCACAGCCGTCTCCAGGAACTGCATCCAGACAGCTGCTCCTTTCAAGTTCCATTTTTCTCATGATTTGACTGCAAAAATGGATCCAAATAATGCTGGAATAACTATATAATGATGCTGGTTTATACTTTGTTTGTATTGTTTATCAGGTCAGCACCCACATGCCACAAGACAGCAAGGAAACAACATTTACAGGATAGAGGGAAGCACTTTATGCACAATGGGATTCATCGACAAGTAAATTCTTCTAGAAATGGTTCATCTTAAATAGGTGAGAAAGGGACATTTAAATTTGTATTTCAAAAGAAATAAGGTAAAAAAGGAGAAAACTAAAGCATAAAATTGCTGGTTTGTCCATTCTGGGCTACTGTAGATGCAACATGATGGTCTCCATCTGCCCACTCCCTTTGTACATATAAACAGAAAAACAACCATCCTTAGTATCAGGTGATGGCATATATTATTGTATTATTATGAATATAATGTTCTTAAAAAAGCTTCTTGTAAATACTCACTGCTCCTTTAAGGGTTCGGTCTAAAGAAGGGATTCAAAATGGCTTTGTATAAATAGCAAACATGGCAGAGGGAATGGTTAAAAAGCCACTTTAGACAGGAGGACTCCACCTCTCTGTGTGTGTGCTCGGAAATAAACAACCCAGCGCTCCTGCACGGCGGCGTCCTTGTTTCTGTTTTAATAACACTGGGATGAGATGGATGGGAGTTAATGTGGTTGGGTGTGTCGTGGTGCAACAGTGCTGTGATGACTTTAAAAGCAGGTGTGTGTTTTCCTGTGTGTGTGTGTGTGTGTGTGTGTGTGTGTGTGTGTGTGTGTGTACTCCTGCGCTGTCTGGT
>CAAKHC010006365.1:4169-20384 GCA_901007825.1 Macroramphosus scolopax | reverse complement strand
GGGGGGGGGGCTGTAAGGGAGATTGGATGTCTCCAATTATCAATATCGTGCATCCTGTTCCTCTGCTCAAATATCTGGGTGAGGTCGTGATTTTGGTTTTCCTGCTCCTGGGTCACGTCTGTTTCCACATACAGAAGAAGAGTATTTAAAGACCCCTCAGACAATAGTTTGATTTCACAAACATTAAATGACTTTTCATAGGAGGTGAATGATGCTGAGAAATTGACAAATTTGACACCATCTCAAATGTTTTCTATTTCTGTAACTGATCTGAAGAAGGAATCTTTTGAAGATAATCAATCCAGACAAAGTAAAATCAAAGCAGTGACGGGTTCCTGCTCCATTGATCGGTGCTGCTGCCCTATCTATCACAGGGAGTGCACTCTCAGGCCAGGCTCAGATTTTTGGGTTGCTCAGTCTCAGCTGAGTACTGCTGTATTTATAGGATTCTGGAGAAGTTCCTGAAATGAACTCTCTGGCAGCTATCTGACTCCCTCTAGTGGGACTTCAAAGTAAATAAAGGCAGCTGCGTCACCTCCATTGGTTGAGGGGATAGTAAAACATTTTGGCATGAGTTGCTGACTGGTGTGTTGGTGGGGTCACGCATGTACATCCTGCTCATCCTGCACCCGCTGATTTCCCAGCAGGCCATTATTGAAACTGAATACAACAGCAGCTGGTTGGGAGTGTCACACTCATCCTTGGGTACGTGTGACCTCGCAGACATTCAACATTTTTAAAGGTAGACTGGCTATATTTGATTAAATACACCTGAAATCAATTTCAGTCATTAGAAAGACAAATCAATCATTTATGACGTATCTGAAATACTCTGATATTTGAAAGTTGAGGGTTTGTGTCAGTGTCAGTTTTGATTGACAGCAGCTGGCAGCAGGGGGATGAGAGTCCTACAAACCACCGTGTCCTCCACTGTGGAAGGCATTTATTCCTTATTCTTGATAACAGATATCATCTTCATACACTAGTTTGGTCATTATAAGCACTAGTTGGACATTCGGTGTCACTAGTTCCGGCCTTTGTTGGACTAGTTGAACAAAAACTCTTACTGGTCAAAGTTTTTCTGGAACTAGTGTCACTTAAATTAATGATTCTTCCAGAAAAAGGTTCAGAAGGTTCTTCAGTTGAATTTCATTCTGTAATCTTGGAGCAGGTTTCTGTAGCCTCTACACCTTCTACTAAACATTATATGCATAATGAACCATATCAATTACATAAGTGATCATAATAAAAGAAGAAATGTGATTAAGGTGGTCATATTAACAGGGTAACTGTCGACCTACTGGAGGGCTCAAAAACATAATAATTTCCAAGGAGGATGTTGTTGGATTTCATCAACAGTAACACAATAAACCAATTAGACTGAAATATACATTTAATCAGGCTGTCCATGATAAATGAACATGCATTGAAGATCTGTTTACATAATTTTTAAATAATTCTATAGCACTGTTTAATGGCTGTCCATCAAGGAGCATTTTGATTCTCATGGTTATTCAACATGTCATATTTTATGATTCAAGCCTGTAGGTGGCGCTGTTACATCTGTTATCTGGCACTGCAGCAGCCACTGCAGGGGGACTCCTGTTTGAATTTTGAACTATTTTTGTTCTTTTGTTATACTTTTTTATTACACCTGTTTAATTAGTCTTGCGAAGGGATAGTCCTCTCTGCATCTGACCTATCTATAGTCCATGACACACACACACACGATCACACACACATCGGTGAGCCTCTTACTCTGGGGACGCCTTGCTCAATGGTATTTGAGATTTTGGAATTCTTGAATGATCGGTCAAGTACCACAGCTGCCCTAATTGGAGATGAATTTGTGATGATCGTTCTAGTAAGGCACAATATGCATTTCTCCAGCTAAAAATGTCATTGTGAAGTAATGAAATGCCTAATGAAGAGTTAATTGGTAATATCTTGCTGGTTCATGTCATTCATTTATCATTAAGTTTTACCTCAGTCTTAATTCAAACTAAAAAAGGTAGGAAATCAAATGAATTGGCATGTTGAATGATAACTTTTATATGAGGATGACTAGATTGGGGCTCTCTGAGGAGGACTATTATAGATGGACATAAGTTTTGTAGAACCAATTTGGCAGGAGGTTTTTGCTGAGAAATCCTTGATTTTGCAGCAAGATTAATCACCGTGCATAAAAAGGACAAACGTTTAGGGCATCTGTCCCACGCCAGCGCCTGACCTCCTCCTATCAGACAATAAAGCTGTGGACAAGACAAAGTCCAGTGGAAGAAAGTCACAATATTCTCTTCTCTCTTCATTTCTTATTTAAGTTCCTTCAGTCATCTCTAATCAACACTAAGTGTCCGGGTTTATTACCATTATCCAACTTGGGGTAGAGGACATATCACACATCATTATCAGTTTTCCCACGAGAAATAAAGGTTATTTCTCCACAATATTTTCTTAAAAGATAAAGAACTTCGTAATTTACTTGAGCTTTTATTTTCCTGATTAATTTTGAATGAAATAACATATTGAATAAAAATTAAATAATTGATAAGAATACTTGTAATAGGAAGAATTGCTCTTCTTACATTCTGCATCCTATGTTCAGCTGACCTGCTGAAATACAAGTGTTCCATTTAAACACAATTAATGCCAAATTAACTGTATTTTTCAGGAAATCAAGGAAATAATTGGGAAATGTTCGTGACTCTGCTGATCAGTGGACTGAATCTAAACTGTAGAAGCACAAGAAAGGTCTATTAAGGATATGAATAAGGAGAGAGTAACAGTCAGGCATGTCAGGTTGTCATCATTGTACATTTTAGTGAAAGATACGACACTCAAACATAAAACATTTTAGAATTTCATAGACAAAGAGACAAAGTTGGATTCTTTTTTTTTGGTATGACATCTTCATTTCCATGACTCAACAGCCTTTAGTGAGGTAGACTATAACTGGTCAAGATTAGACACGTTGCTTCTTTACAGGCATGTGAAATGACATGAAATAAATAATTCCATGTACAATGTCTTCAAAATGAGGTAGAAATGGTTACAGAGAATGCACAAGATACAACAAAAGTACAACTGAATTAAAAAGATAACACTGAAATCCAATTCCCCCACATGTCGGACAAACTCAATTCCACTTACTTCAATGAATCAGAGAAACAAAAGACAGCAGTCGCCTTCTGCGTGTGGCTCACGGTAGCACATTCTTTGTGTGACATTGAAGAGCATTACATTTTTGTAGCTAAGCGCTTAAATACTTTTTAAAATCTGGGAGGTAAGTATAGATTATCTGATCAGCACCTTAACAATCTCTTTATCTTCAGCATAATTTGAATCTATATTTTCTGTGATGAGGCTGTCGTCACTCTGAACGACAGGCGGAGGAACTTTAATTGTATAAATGTGCTCGCTATTGCAACAGAGGCATTAAAACACCTTTTCATCACATTGAATTAGATTTAATACTCAATTCAGCCGATATCCAGCCCCCCCACTCTGGGCATGCTTTCAGATTTCAAGACTAATAATATGGCACAAATCATTAAAGGATGTCACAGAGCGTCGAGCTACGTCTCAGAGAGAAGTTGTAACTGTCCACGTTTCCTGACAGTGCACATACTTAATGAACCTCCCCCCTCCCTCACGGTGCCAATTCAAAATCCAGGTGAATGACACTTTGTCAAGCATCTTTTTTTTAAAAATACTGGCATAGGAAATGGAACCTGAACACTTTATTAAGACATTTAATAAACATACCTATTATAAAGCCTATAACGTATGTGTTGTCTCGATATGTTAAAGGTCGTTCCTCAGGAGTGCTTGGTTTTTGACAGTCTGTCCATAAAGTCCCACCGCTAACTACGTACACTAACACTTAACATGTCATTCATTTCTCAACCGAAAAACCTATAAGAGAATTACATCTATACATGAAGAAAATATGTTTCATATATCTAAAAACATCATCGATATACATAAAGTCATGTATTGTCCTTTTTTTAAAAAAAATATCTGAATTACATTCAACGTTTCAGGCCTTGGTACAAAAACCTCAAGTTTAATTTTCCCAGAGCTAAATAGCAGTGTGTGTGTGTGTGTGTGTGTGTGTGTGTGTGTGTGTGTGTGTGTGTGTGTGTGTGTAGTGTTTGTATCGAAGGCCTTCTAAGTTCATTGTTTCCCTGAAGTTTGTTCAGAGTTCGTGTTGCTCTTTAACGAAGCCGCGGCTCCGTTTTCGTCCGGCTTCCAAAAAGCTCCCTACAAACACCCTAAGGTAATAACATACATTCTTAATTCATCATTCTGAGGTAACATTATTTTTCCTGAGTATTCAATAACACGACTATATGTCATCCTTTTGAGAGGCAAAAGTAAAGAGAATGCATATCAGAAAAGTAAATCCAAGCAGACGAGCTGGTCGATCTTCACAAAGAGAGAATGTGATGTGGAGCCGATATGTTTCGAGGCACTCGTGCTTCACCTCCACCTCAGCATGGACGCTTTGAAATATGAGCTGTGCATCCCAAGGCAGGCATCAAACAGGCTTCTTTTAACACTGCCTGCTCAGAACTCATATTTATTCATTTCGTAGGTGGGCTTGAATTTCCTGGAAGATGTTTGGCAGTTAAGACGAGGAACAAGCTGGACCAGATACGACCTACTGAACTAACACTGTATAAAATACACCTGTTATATGTTGATAATCTGCACATTAACAACACGCTCTGAAATTTATCTGCATACACTTATGTATACTTTCTTTCTAAATGCCAAATTATTATCCTAGATTATCTCTTCCTTCACTTAAACGGTGGCTCTGTATATTAACGGAAAAACCAATTAGCTGAGCACTGACATAAGTTGAGAACAGCAGGGTTCCAGGATTGTTATTATATGAAGAAGAAGAGAAAAGAGAAAAAAGGTCTTTTAGGAAAATGAAAGTATAGGTGAAGTAAAGGTAGGAGGGGAAGTGAGGGATGAACAGGAAACATTCATTTCTCAAAGCCAGGTGACGCACCGAGCCTCGGAGTCAGCTCTGTAAAGTAGCAGTGATTGTGCTGAAGTACGATGGCAATCTTACCATTTTAATTATTGCTCTCCTTACTTTTTTTGGTCAGAAATGATTTTTGCGGTGTGGTAGAATATATATTGCAGTCAAAGGCCTTTAACATACATCATGGCCACATATATAATTACACCAACATCTACAGCGGCAACGTTGACGTGCTGCTGCTTCCAGTAGCAGAAAAGAAATAAATAGGATCCTGAGAGAAACAGACACTCGTACATTAAGACTGTCTTAATGCTATCTATGTAGAGAATGCCTTCACCTCACCCCTAAGAATGATCTCAACCTCGCAGGACAAAATGTCCCCGTAAATCTTTGGAAAAACATGAATAATGAAAATACTAACGAGGCACAAGAAATTCCTCTTTTGTGCCCTCTTGTGTTTGCTAGTGATATTAAACCTTTCATCGACAAATCCAATGTTATTCACCAAGTGTATCTGGATTGGGAACCTGGGTTGGTTTCAAAGAGAATCTTCTCCGATATCAACCCGGGTTGTCAGCGCCCTCCAGCGGGGTCCTCAGATCGTGTGTGCGATGGCGGTATCTTCATAGACATCCTGTGCTGCTGAGGAAAGTTGTGCTCCCCTGATACGCTCTCCCCTGCTAGGCCTGACGGTGGGCTGTAGTCCCCTGTTCCGCCATAAGGGGGGGACATCAGTGGTTTTCCAGGTTTGTAGCCCTGTGGGTCTGAGCCTGAGCCGCTCATGTCGTAGCCATTGCCGTTCCCGTTGCCTTTGCTATGGCTGTTGACGTGGCCGTTGCCGTACTTTCTGTAGCGTGATCCCTCCACCTCAGCTCCTTCCTGTCTCTCCTCTGCCATCTCAAAGGCCTTGCGTTTTAGCGGTGCCCCCGCCTCAGGGCTCCCTCCGAGGCTGTGAGATGGGTAGCTGTAAGTGCCCGCCACGATAGGGAGCCTCGGGGCAAGGGGAGTAGGGGCACTAATCCCAGATGGTAGGTAGGAGGCACTTGGGTGGCTATATCCAGATGACAGGCTAGTTTGGGGATAACACCCTGGAGGGTAGTTGTAGACAGGAGTGCTGGCGCTGTAGCTGGGCACTAGAGTGGGTGGGGCCTGCAAAGGGTGAAGAGGGCCTGGGGGAAGTGCTGTGCCTGGCTGAGGGCAGTATCCTGAGGACAGGTATGTGCTGTTGTAGGCAGGTGGGTATTCCTGTGATGATGGGGCACTGCAGGAGCCAGCACCACTGTAGCTGGGGTCAGAGGTCAAGTTACTACTCACTACTGTCACACTTCCTGTCGCTGGGATGCCCACAGATGCAGAGCCCACCTTGGTTCCAGTCAGTGCCTCCAGTCCAGGGTAGCATTCTATGCCCTGACTCAGAGGCCAAGGCTCAGATTCAGTTTTTAGGAAAGTTCCAGGCTCTGAGTAGGCCCCTGCTGCAGGACGTTCATAAGACAGCTCCAGGCCTGAGTACTTCTCTGCATAGCGTTTGAGCAGGGAAGAAGCAGTAAGGGCTGATATGTCATCACTGGCCCAAGGGTAACCTGCAGAGGTATAATTGCGGCGAGCAGCTGAAGCATACGGTTCGTGTTTATGGACAGTCGGTGGTGAGGTGGTAGAGGTGACGTCTAGGTGCTGCTCAGGCCACTGAGTTAGGGGGGCGGTGTGCTCCGGAGACCAGTGCATCTTCAACAGACCTACCAGAAGAAAACAAGAGAACAGTTAGCTCCTGATCAGATGAAAGTACATCTCTGTCTTCCCAAACTCAGTAGGAAGCTAAGAGTCCGGCTTTACGTACATCTCATAATCACCTTTGCTAGCTTTTCAGAATCATGTCCATGCTTAGCCTGTGCTCTTCTATATCTCCTCATCCATGCAGTGGACAACTGGTCTAATCTTTATGTGAAGCCGCCAACATAGCCCCCAGCCTGGTCTCCACGGCGATAAGCCTCTATCAGCTTGCACTCTGTCCTCTGCCTTCGCTTCTCTCACTTTGGGACCATTGTTGTCTCTCTGTGAGTCTCTTAGTCCACAAAGCCACCCCCACCGAGCGTGTGATCTAATTCGGCCAAAACCACAGGGGTGTGCGGGACAGGGGGAGAAGAGGGTGGAGTCAGTGTGCAGAGAGGGGCCAGAGTAGTTGTTCATACTACACAGTGACTTTACATCTCCAAACACTATTACAAGCATACAGATTGACCCATGAATAAAAAAGAACATTTCCATGTGGCATCTTGAGATGCTCCATGCTCCCGTACTCCAACAGAGCGACCCTCCGGTTTAGTGGTTGTGGGTTTTGATCGGCTTTTGCAGGCCTTGTCTTTTTGAACTGGTATTAGCCTGACATTCCAGGCATTGCTGAGTATTATTAAACTGTCCTGACCCCAGGCCTTGGCCGGAGGGGCTACAACAGCACTGGACAGGAGGAAAAAGCCAATGCCTTGTTTTTACCAGGTTTATAGATTTGCACAATATCTGCTGATCAATCATTTTGATGCGGAAATGTCAGAAAATAGCGGAAAGTGCTAGTTTATAATGATCTAAATATTAATAAAGCAGTGGAGAACAGCATGTCCTCACACTGGCGGTCTATTTTGTATTGAAAAAAGGAATCTGTGATACAACTGATTAATAATCAGCTGACTCAGCTTTATTCAATTCATTAAATACCATTTAATGATTGTTTTTTTAGATTCTATCTGGACAAAACAGGAAAGGCAAGTGATCGAGGCAAATGGCCGGCCCACCGTAAGTCTGCTTCTGCTATAGATGTCTTCCTGTTAAAACCTCCAGCATTTTCGTCCCCTGTAAGCTGCAGGACCCAACAAGTAAAGTGGGCTCCAAGTTGTAGGAGTCTGCAAGTATAACAAAACAAGGCTACACACACACACGCTCACTCACACGGCTGAAACTGTCTACATGTGGATTAAAGCAGGTTGTGTCACATGTCCACCAGGGCCACCAGATGGGCCTCTAAACGGTCCACATGTTGATCCCTAAATTAAATGATCCCTCAACCCAATAATCCCACTCATCCAATCCAGGGATCGCAGCGCTCTCAACCCGCACAAGCCCCACCCAGGATCTGAGAAATCCCTTTGCTCCAGGGAATTCTGGCCGATCGTGGTACTAACCCCGACACCAGCACAATAAACATTACAGATACAGGGGTGTTCCCACCGACACACATTCAAACCCCCTGAAACTTAAAAGAACATGAGAGACATTGTTTTAGACTAAGGTTAGAGATCCGGGGGTGGGTGGGTCCTGATGACAGAGCCTGTTCTGTAAAACAACCTTTTTAACTTTCGTGACTCAGTCATTCATGTCAATACTGGAGCCTTAAAGTTCCCTTTGACAACCTGAATAACCTAAATGATCTCTTAGAAAATCGAAGACATCTTCTGAGTTTGCCCTCTCACATTCTCTCCAACGTGTGATACCGTGAAGCTCAAGTGTATTTAAATCAACATGGGCCTTCGACTTAGCTGGAAATAACTAGCCTACAACTGGGTGCTGATTCTGAACTGGTCGTGATCGCTGTGAAGGTTTGCGCTGCAACACACACACACACATGGGTGGGTCCTGTGTTGTACTGTAGGCCTACGTTTCATCATTAAAACCTCCCTCACACACATGGAAATAATTAAAAAATGGGACGTTAGCATGAAATAATAAAACATGCTGTTATGATTTTTGATATTTCCTTGCAACCATTAAACTAAATCACCACACTGAAATCATTTATAACCATAAAGATGTCTGATTGCAACAAAATCTGATTGAATCACCTGCAAAAGTACATTTAGAACTGTTGTGCAATGTATTTCTCCATAAGTATGATTCACATGTCAGTGTTGTACTAGGATTCATGTTTTCTCAAACAAACAACAGTTGCATTGTGACTGAGTTTGTGCATCCTTGCAAAGACACACGGACACCAACAGCGTCGACAGTCGGATACTCACTGGTCATGCTGATTGCAGGCACGAACCGACTGTTTGCTGCTCTGCTTTCAATCTACTCCTCATCCCGTCTTCACCAGATGGTCTATAATCTATCCAAGACATATCCGACCGCCGTAATCTAATGTGTCTGAATCCTCATCACAATTCACCACAACAATGTAAAAAACCGATCTAGTGGATCACTCTGAGATCAGGGGACGGGAGAGCGGACCGGAGGGGCTGCAGGAGTAAAGGACCAGACTGGGAAAACCAGACTAATGAAGGATTAGAGGACACAGGGCTTATCTGGGTGTCGGTGCTGACAGACAATCTGACGGTCATGGACAACAATTAAAGAAGTATTGCCACTGGTCAGCTTGCTCCTCAGTTTAAGCTCTTAACTTAAATGAAGGTTTATTCCACTATAGAAAACTGATTAGTGTATTCTGATCATTCTTGTGTCAATAATTGTCAATATCATCACTTTTAAACGACAGAAAAGTATTTCTCACATACTGATTTACACCGTTATAGATGCACATATACTTATGTATTGTATATTACTAGTTTCTCATCTGACCAAATATCATGTGTACAGTTGTATCCCATTATATTCCCCACAGCAGGGGAATACAAACCGTGGCCACTTCATTAGGTACACCTGCACAATGTAATGCAATCCAATGCAACTGCTCTGCCATTTATTTCACTTAAACTAAGTGTTTCAGTATTTGTTAGCGATGTCAGGAAGGTAGTACTTCTACTTTATGTTTATTATTGAGGTCATTGTGGGTGTTTGTGTTGTACTGGAGACCATTATACCAACATGTCAAATAATGGAGATCAGTTCAACACCACTGCAAACTGCAACCACACATGTAGTTCAACTAATGCGTCTCACAGAGCTGCTGGACTGAATCACAAAGTTCTTACTGTTCATATGTGCTACAGCATCAGACATCTCTGTTGGAGTGAGGATATTAGGGTGGGGGGGGTTTGAGTATTAAGAGGGATGAGTGAGGGAGGCCCAAACCCTAATCTAGCATCTCATGTTGGCTTGGAACTTGGAAACACCCCTCCATTCTCCGCCATGCTTGGCTTACCATGAGACAAAGATGAGGGCTAAGCAGGCTTGGTACTGCGACAGATTTCCTTAATCAATGTGATCATCAAGCCGGCATCAGTGTTTCATCTGACTCTGTCCTGACGGTGTTTGATTGGTGAACATCAGAGAACGGGAAGCAAATACATGAATTAATCAGCTCTTCAGCATCCAGACAAATATGAAAGTAACTTCTAGTCATGTTCCTCACATCCTCCAACACGACACTACAATGATCCAACTCAAAGAACAAACACCCCTGCAGACCCCTGGGGTCCAACATCTCTCCCTCCACCTCCCCAACCTCCTGCTAGGTTGTTCTTTATTTAAATGTGTACATCCCGATCTATCTGGGCAGTTTGCACCAATACAGTCGTCATATCTTGATGTTTCTAGATTTCAGTACGTGGAGTGGAGTTAGGGATACGTTGTTTTAATTCATCAGTCGGACATTTAGCCAGTAATTCTACGTTTGCATGGCCTCCCTATTTCACAAAGTATCCAAGTCGGGAATGTTTGCTCTGCGTCAGTGGCGGCTAGTTTGGCTCGTGGTCGGCTGCATGGTCAGTATGAGTAATTAGGGGTTAATTAGATGAAAGTAGATGTTGGGGGAAGGGGCTAACTGGAATGGGATTTGGGGGTTGTGGAGCATCAGAAGTGGCTGGCTGGACAGGGAGCAGAAGAGAATCACCCTTGTGGAGTTGAACGGTCCTCTGTTAGTGCTTTTACCCCACTCACAATAAACAAAGTCTTTCATTTCCTGAGGGCGGACAGACACTTAGAAACACACCGAGATGCACACACACAGGCCCGAGCTAAGTATACTCTTATATTGCAGTTTTCGGTGTAGTGTTTAGCTTTAGTTGGCAAATTGACAGACGGACACCTGGTCATCTTTCGGATGAGTCAGGCTGCTGGAATGCAAAGAATCTAACCTGAAATCTATTTACAAAGCACGTATCCGCTGCGTACACCCAACGCCTTCTGTCCACTTGCACGGCAAAGGAAGCTAAAGAAAGGATACGCTTGCTTACAGTACTGATAGGTGACCCCATCAGCTGTTTGCACATTATTGGCCGATTTGTATTAGTTAAGAGTTAATTCACACCGCTGGTAAAATCAATAGATAACACATTAGCGTGGGGAGCGATGGCATACGAACACACACCGAGCATGTCAGGGTTCCCGCGGCGGTGGACAATGGACTGCACACCGCCGTGCACAAACACTGCAGCGCTATCTCCGCTTACATAGTAAATGCAGGTTATATTGTTATGTAAGCAGTGACCATAGTCTAACAGGAAGAAGCCAGTGTGAAGGCTGTTGAGGAGTGCCCCCCCCCCCTCCCTTTACGCTCCCCTTCCCCCTTTACTCCAGGCCTGCACAGTGCAGTCCGACAGGCCGTTCTGCCGTCAAGCAATCAACTACTGTATCATGATTCCAGTTCACACCAGCCCGACCTTCAGGCTGCCTTTAACGCCACATCACACGTGAGTTCAGATCAGATTCAGATCAGAACCGGGGCCGTTCAAACAGGTCGCACTATTAAATCTCTGAGCATTAATGAGAAGCTATTCAATACAGCACCTTCTTTCCCTTTCATTTCTATTTGCCACTTCTCTTTCACCAACACAGATTTCTCTTTAAGTCCGTGTCCTGAGCCTCCCTCCTTCTCTTGTGCTGTAGTAAAGACAAGGACTGTGTTGGAGCCTGTGTGGTCAGTTTTCCCCTCCCCCACTCCTTCGGCTCACACACCCACATGTGGCAAAGGCTGTCCTGGCCCCTCTTTGCTTATTGTGTCCACTCATATATCAGGCTGCAGCTGACCAGTCCCTCCTCACGTCCTCTCCATCTGCCCTTCACTCCGCTCCCTCTCTGTCATTCACCAACAGCGCATGTCTTTACCATGACACCTAATGAGGATCTAAGGTGTGCTACAATTTGCTTAACAAGCTCTTGTGATTACAATAGATGTGTGTGTGTGTGTGTGTGTGTGTGTGGAGGCGGAGAGTGATGTTTATGTGTCCTTCTTTAGAGGAGTAATGAGAAGCTGTTGACACCAGGTTACTAACGATCTGGCTTTCATTCATGGAATCGCTTCACCCTGGTAACTGGCAACTAAATGGGCTAAAACTGCTCATCACTCTCTTCACGTCACGTCTTTATAACCGAGGCCCATTATTAGGTGTGGGTGATTGAGATAGTGTGTTTGTCTTTATGCGCCGATGTTTAGAGAGGCAAGAAATGTGCCTGTGGGATTCGATTAAAGTCGCTGCTTCGGTAAATGATCGGTCGTAGAAATCTAACAAGGTGCTGTGAGTCGTTTTGAGGAAGGAATGTGACGGATGTACGTAAGAAAACGTCCGTCTGCTCTTTAAACTCCCTCCTTCACACTAATATAGATATTTCAAACCAATGTTTTTTTGTTTTTTAACCTCTGTATGGAATTTAAAAATGCGTGTAGAAGTAAATCCCTGTTGCATTATTCCAATCAGGTTAGCAGCGTAATCCTGTTAAAGCTTGGCCTAATCAATAGCCCAGTCAATCAATATAAGCATATTCATCAGGCTGGATAGCAACCCTCCCATGATTAGCAGAAATACAAGCAAACACCATTCTGTGATGTGCCAATGAGATTAATGGGATTAAACCTGCTTTTACATTACGCTGTTGAAAAGATAGAAACCAGTCGACTGTGTGAACACTCTGGATTATGAGTCAGGCTTTTCATGTTGCAGGACTGACTTCAGAGGAAACAACAGGTCATCTGGATCATTTTTATCTATTGTCCAGTACTGATGTTTCAATACAAAGGGCGTTCCAGTCGGACGATTCGCTTTGGCTCTATTTCACCTTCAATAACAATCAGCCAGAGTTTAACAAGAGTTTCTGAGAAGTGCTTTTAGAAAAGGAGAAATACTAAAGTCTATAGTATCTATTTATGTTGATCTTCAGAGAGGACGTACAATGATACTGTGTGTTTAAACAAACTGTTACTATCCTACATCCACACGGAGGGGATGAACACTTTCTGTGAAATTCCTCAAAGCAAAGCCTGGAGACTCAGCTGCTAAAGCCATTAACACATATGCCTTCTCAACATGACTTCCCAGAGACCCCCACAGCCCTTCACTTTCCTCCAGAGCCACAGGAGATAAAGTCCTGGACAATAGAGGAGCCGAAGAAGAAAATGTACAGTCTCGGAAACCAAGCTGGGTCACATTGTTCACATCCAACGGGCCAAACATCCAATTTATTGAACATCTAACTTACTCCAGTAAGAGCTGAAGAGGTGCAGAATAAAAAGCAGTGCAGACTTACTGTATGGGGTGACAGGACTGAGCATTCTGCAGCCCTGGCCCCAGGTGAAGAGGAGAGGACCGGGTCCACTTGGTGCTAATAGGGGCCCAGCTGCATACTGTGGGGCCTCCCTGGGCTTCTGCTTCCCCGGCTGCTGGTTGCGTGGCTGCTTGCTCGGCTAGTGACCGGCCTCCGGCACCCGTCCATGGCTCATCTCACACCTCGATGCTGCTACGACAAACTGCCACCTGAAGAGCGCACGTGCCAACGTCAGAGCTATCAGACAACCATGAGTGTGACTGGCTTCTCTGCTTTCATTGAAACAAGCTGCTTGGAAGAAGTTTCCAAATATTTTCCATATTAAATTAAATCAGAACTTACTTAAAGATGAATATATTGAATACAACGTTAACTAAAACGATGACTTTGGTGAAAAGCATGCAGAAAGGAACAAATAAAATGGCAATAAATGTACTTTATCCTGATCCTTCATTGCTCCCTTCTGCTTCTTAGTCTATTTCTGTGTGTTTATGTGTTTGCACACACAAATGCATGAGTGTGAAAGACCAATTAAGAGAGTTCTAGTGCTAAATGCCCCAACAGAGAGGGAGCAAGTACCCTCTGACCATGAAACCACAAGGGCCAGCAGGGACAAGTTCTCTAATTCTTTGAAGCCACACTGGGAAGCACAACAGCAAATGTAACTGCACTTTCTCCAGAGTGAGAAAACTCTCCTGTCTAATTTAGATGAGGGAATCATTGGAGAATGAGTGTTAATGAGGGAGTGCAAGGAATCAGAGCCCCCCCGCCTCCTGTATTGACATATATGATAAAATACTGTGAATCCAACACATGCATGGAAAGAAAATAAACATTTAAATGGGAGTGATCAGAAGTAACCACATAGAGGAGAGCAAATCACACAGGAATGTGCCAGAATCGTTGTCATGAGTTCTGAAAACAACAACTAAATATTCCACCAAGTGAGTCTTTGGTTACTGACCTGATCATTCCTCTACCTGCTGGACGATGAGTTCAATTTGAAAAGTAAATCCGTACGACAGGGGAGCCGATGTGTGCCTGTGTGAGTGTGTGTGGAGCTTCTGCACTCTCTTCTGGGACCATGTCTTTCTCTCCTCCACTCCCTCGCTCGCTCCCTCCCCCCTCCCTCCCTCGCCTAGTGACAACAGAGCAGCACACACATCCCCTCCCCCAACCGCAGCACCCCACCCCCTCCTTCTCCCTCTCTTTTGTTAAAAGTATTTCAGCAGGAAGGGAGAGAGAGGGAAAAAAAGTGACCAATCATGCCGTGTCAGAGAGGAGCCTGTTTCCCCCTGCTGTGAGTGTGCGCGCGTGTGCGTGCGTGTGTGTGTGGGTGTGTTTTTGTCTGTGCATGAATACGAGCATTTGTGCATGTTCTTATCTGCGTTTGTGTGTGCGTGCTTTGGATGCAAGAACCTTCAGTTTGACAAATGGGCATGTGGGACACACGCTACTGAAAAATAGTGAATTTTCTCCTTCACTGATCACATGAGAAGTTCAGTTATTGTGAATGACTTGTATTGATCTGAGACATTGATCCAAGTATCGGGGAGGGTGGGGGTGAAACAACCATGTCAATATTACCTAATTCCGATTTCCCACCCTGCACACATGCTTGGTCAGGAGGAAATGACCTCTACTTTGGCCTCAAACCTTTGACTAAGACGTGGGTTAATTTCTTTACCTGTAATTTATCCAGCTCTGTTGTTTGACTATAACACCCCCATCACTTCTATTTTACCTCAAAGTTCGTCATACATGGAAACACAGCTGTGGTTCTGCATTTAGAGTTACGGCGTAGGCGGGACATGCTGGTCCTCTCCTCATGTTACTCTGCTGTAAACACTCAAGACCCTGCAGGACACACTCCTCCTAACTATAGGCCCTGTCCCGAAAACAAACACTCAGGCACATGTTTGACGTGTGTGAACGGTGTTTCAGAGGCGGGTTGCTCACGTCTTAGTCACATTTTGCTTTATGATCACCAGCCTAATACTGATTGATGGAGATGAAGCTCTTGTGAGTCAAAAGTGAACTACTATCTGCGAGCACTGTGACTGTGGAGGTACGAGCTGGCTACAAGACCTTTCATCAGGTGACTCAGAGGAGTAATGGCTAGTGCAGCGCTCAGCTCTTTCGCCCTTACCTGCTTTGCTGACAGACACTGAAAAAAAAAAGCCACGCTGTTGTTTCGCGAAAAGGGAAACAATACATCTAAACAATCACAAATGTGCTGCAGGGGCTGTTCTTTTCATCTTAGATAAGGTAAGCTGTTTAATACATTCCCCGTGTCGAGTCCAAGCCCCCCAGATGTGTTCTCTTGTTAAGTCAGGAACACCTCCGCGTGTAGCCATGCGGCCCGAAGCAGGTCATCGGGACAAGCAGAAGGACAAAGGCCAGAGTGTGTGCTAATGACAGTGGAACAAAGGTGCGGCTATCAGCAGGTTTGGGGGAACAAGTTTACAGGGAAGAGAAATTTCCTTTTCGGATCATCGAGTGGTGCAAATAAAACCCAAACGCACATAGGAACACAATCACTGACACACACAACGGCGGCGCTGGAAATTGCACATGGTAACACTAACCCAGGGTCCTTTTGGCCTTGTGGGTGGGATAGGTCACATGATAGCACCCCAGAGAAGCTCAGCTGTTTGCCACTCTAATTCTGTCTCAAGCAGCTGAGCACTGGCCCACTGCTCCACTGAACTGCCCCAGTAATCAGAATAGTGTGTGTGTGCGTGTGTGTATGTGTGTGACTGTGGGTGTGTTGGTGCGACTCACATTTCAGA
>CAAKHC010006364.1:5360-15360 GCA_901007825.1 Macroramphosus scolopax | reverse complement strand
GGATGATGGATGGATGAATGGTAGATAGATGGATAGATGAATGGATGGATGAATGGTGGATGGATGATGGATGGATGGAGATTATTTTGTCCCATGTCTGTTTGTTTTTGTAAACAGGATCACACAAAAACTATGTAATGTAATGTAGAAGACATTATATTTTGGGGAAGATCGGTTTAGTAAAGATGAAAAAAGATCATTGTTGTGGGTCGACGTCGTGGCGCTACCTCAGCTGGATTAACTACAAACTACAGATTAGAAGGGGCGGAGCAGTAACCCTGAACACTGAGCTGGTTCTAGTTACTTTCACAACCTACAGGTCTTTCCTTTTATTACTTTGCATTCATCCTTTACCTTTTGCTCGTCCACATCCATAGAAACTGGAAGGTGCATGTGTCTCTTTACAGCGTTAATGCTGCTCGACTGGAGAGTATAGATTAGTTCTTCCGTTTCACATATCACTTACAAAGCTCATATTGCCGCCCTCTGCTGCGAGTGTTTGACTGACAATATGGAGCGTGGAGCCTATCTCCATCCTCCATCATTAATTAAACAGTGCCCATGACTGAGTGCTCTTCCTATTGCACGAATAATCAATTCCAAAGCTTGTAGCTCTTATCAGCTCTTAGATGCCATCTTTTGAAAAGCCGTAATTAGGGGGCGCTTTTTACAGCTCGGGATGTTGGCACTGATTTCCTTGTCAAGAGCTCTTTCACACAGCGTGCACAGTAGAACTATTGTAAAGGGGACGGGCACATTATTCCTCCTGTCGGCTAACTTAAACTGAATTCAGAGTGCAGCAAGAATTTACTTCACTTCGAAGCTGCGCGGCATCACTGTGTTCAGTGTTATTGTTTTTGATATAAGATGCATAATCAGGTCGAATGCAGAGCTAATCCGCTCTAATCCATGCAGCAGGGAAGTTCCAAGTACGAGCAATCAGTCCGAAATACTCACATTTTAAAAAGGGATCGTTAGTCTCATCATTGTGCGACGCTGCAGTGGATGGATCCCTTCTTATCTTCGTGTCACAGTCGGTCTGTCAGCCCGAGATGTAACTAATATAAGGAGGAAGATAAACTGTAAACATGCACCATAGTAACATGTTCAACAACGGACGCACGCAGTGTTGCAGAACATCCTGAACTCGTGCAGTTATTTCAGCATCTTTCAGTCTTTCAACACAACGTTTCAAACCCCAAACGAGCTTCTCCAGTTTTTATTTCACACAAACGGATCAGCAGCGTCGAACATTAGACACAAACGTTACGAGCTCACTGCAGCGAACTCGAATCTGGAAGGTTCTTCAAATGTCCCTGCAGGAAGTTGTTGTTGGCAGGAAACATGGAAACCACGCTGGGACACGTTTAACCCACCGCCAAGCTTCCGCGAGGAGTTTACACAAACGGTTCCTTTGTCATCGTCTCCTCTGGGTTCTTCGTCTCACCTCCTCCGAGGTTTTTTTGTCAGTCTGCAGGATTTTGCAACACAGGTGGATCTTCAGAAGCGAGCTGAGGAGGAACCCGTCGTTGATTGACATCAGCGATGGTGGAGGTCTGTCAACAGGATCAAACTAAAACTAACCGCTCATGACTGGGATCTTTGTTTAATTAAACGGATATAACAGGTGTATTTCTTTAACTCTTTCGGTTCCATCCACTCATTGGTGACGGAGGTCTGCGCTTCACTTTTAATTGATCTTGTTTTCTTCCTTGTAACAGCCAACGAATCATTTTCATAAGAACCAGAACAGCTGAGGTGGGAAGCAGCTCGGAGATCCTCACATCACAACTGACATTCTTCAGTCCTACAAGATAAGACCGTCACACGACGACTATGACAACATGTTATCGGAGAGAAGACGCCGGTCTCACATAATTAAAGCTTTGTGGCCGATAAAGACGAGTAAATTAGAGCCTGACAAAACCGTCTTGTGTGGTAATTTATTCCTTCGTATGATAGAAGCTGGTAAAAAAAAGAATCTCTTAGAGCCCAAACAATGCTGTCTGGTTTGAACTCCCAGAATGCAACACTCGCGATTCCTTTGATAAGATCTACTTGGAGAGCTTTGAATTAAACGCTGCCGAGGAGGCAACAAGTGAAATGAGTTATGAACACCGTGTCTCGGTGTAAACTCCTTTAAGGGGTCTGAGGAAGTACCGGGGTGCCGAATATCTCAGCCGCTCGCTCAGCAAACTGATAACTATCTCTCTGTTTTCTTATCTCAGTTTTAAGAGCAGCGGCAGCGGAGCAGATCAGAAACCAGCGACGCCGCAATCAGACAACTGGAATAAACCAAAAATACAACTTGAACTATGAGGTGTGTGTGGGGGGGGGGGATGTATGGAGTATCTCACCACCATATGTATATAGTAGTGACATCATACTGTGGAACCCATCATACTGGTGACGTGTCCTGGCAGGTCTTCACATAAACTCCCTTCGCTCACGTCGTCTTCTGTCCGCACGCACGCGAAGACTTTTCACGCCTCTTCCAAATGATCTGACATCTGCGGTCGGCTTGCAGCTGACTCCATCCAGGCGTCCAGAGCGCAGCAGTCTCCTCCAACCAAACATCTTAATTCATCTTCATTACCCACTCTGTGTGTCGCTGCACTGCTCTCCACTTCACAGGACGGCTGCAGCAACATCTGAGTCGGTGCCGGGAGACAAGCAGAACTCTGGTGCAATTAATCCTGTAGATGTTGGAGCTGCTCTGCGTGTGTGTGTGTGTGTGTGTGTTTTATTTGCAGAGTGTAGTTGCCTCACGTATGTCCAGCTTGCACAATCTTTATTAACACATAAAGGTGCACGAGTGCAGGTGGTGGGTTTGAATTAACGTGCTCAGAAAAATTTAAGCAATTCATGTTTACTGGCCAGCAGATGCCGGTGAGGTAGAGGAGCTAAATTATAATGTGGTCGGTGGACTTGATTCTTTTCATTACTGGTAGCTCCAACATCTGCCGGGTAGAGTCCTCGGTGCAGAAGAAGCTGCATAACTTCTCTCCGAGGGACGAAGGATGGAACTTGTATTTGGAGCAACTGGAAATAGGTTTAATGGAGATAAATTAAAGGATGACGTCGTTGTACAACATCTGCTACCGGCTGATAGCTTAGCATAACGCTGATGAGCAGAATATTCTTCTCATCATTCGGTGACGCCGGCTGTCCGACTAACCACCAACTGAAGCATGGAAATATTAAAAACTGTGTCGCCTCCCTCGTTAAATCCGTTCAATCTTCGGACATTAATCTCATGAGAAGAAGCTCAACAGAGGCGTGTAGTCAGCTAAAGCTAGCTCCAAATAAAGAGGAGGGGGTATATAACAGAACGTATATGCCAATAAATCCAAATAAGAAGACTGCAGGTCTTCACTGATTCGTCCTCGCGGTCCGAACGGCTGCAGGCTCAGGAGCAACTTCTCTTCGGGACCATTCGTTTCCTTCAGACTCTCCAGGGTTGGTGCTCCTGATTTAAGGTGCTGGGTGCATTAATCTCTCACATGACACAGAGATTTAGTGACGTGGAACACCTGCAGACTCGCTCCGGCCTCTCGATCCTGCAGAATGTGCTGATTCCACTGCGCCCGGAGGCTCCTCAGATGATGATGAACAGGTTGAAGTCCTCTTCTCTACAGGAGCTCCGTGGAAAAGGACACCTTGCACAAAATGCCCTGCGAGCACCTCCGAATGGTCATAAAGGACGACTTAACTGATGAGCTGCCAGACGACGTCAAACTGCTGAAAGTGATGCTAACTGTCCCTTTAAGGAGCATCTCAGCTGAGAGGAGATCCTCTTGTTCAACAGACGTACCTGCACATCGCACGTCTCTGGAGCCGCGTTTCATACACAAGTTGATGAGACGAGCAACACTGTGTGACAACACAATGGCAGATACGAACCAAAGCAGCTCTGGCAGAATGATGGTTACCACGGTTACCCGCCTCCAACTGGCAAGGAGAACAGACTCGCTGTTTTTGAGCAGTGTGTCCCAGAAGATGCACACGGCGAGCTACGTTGGACAGAAGTACATTTCAGACATCATAGACTGTATATACAACACGGATCGCCTCTCACTGCAGGAAAAGGAAGCTGACATGAAGGGGGCGGGGCTTACGGCCTGTACTGGGACCAGCCGACAACGTCGTTTAGGCATCCCGTCATCCTTCAGTATCCACGTCTGCGGCCTGCTGGTGTCTTCGTGCGTGTGCATGCGAGCGTTCCCCTCCTCGGTGAGATTATTCTCCAGCTGCTTCTGAGAATAGAAAAACTCGGTTCATAACGTCACTCTGCCCTCTTCGCTCCTTCGCCTCTGTTTCTCGCAGGAGTGTTGTGAAGTCGTCCAGCTGCCTCAGCGGCCGGCGGCTCCACCTGCAGAGAATCGGAGATTGTCTGCAGTGTCCCGGCAGAAATATCGAATGCCTTCGTCAGTGCTTGTGCCAGTAGAACGCTGTGCGTCTCAAATCACCCCCCCCCCCCCCCATCAGATTCAGTGCAGACAGGCTCTCTGGTGCTGTCTGCACTGCTGAAACAATACACTCTGACTTCATTCAGCTGTGATTGGAAAGAACAGTCATAATTACACGCGTGTAATCACATCCCTGAGCAACGACTGTCAGCAGAGAACCTCCACTGCTAATGTCATAACAACTCAGCTGGTTCCCAGACAGGAAGAGGAGAGAGGAAAGGTTCAATATCACGTGCATGTAATTCTAAGCTGGTGTGGTTCCGCTTTTAATGCCAAAGTCGGTTGGCAGATATTCGTTCTGTCTCCACGTGAAGAGGACGGCTCTTCCTCTTCATTCCCGGCCTTCTATTCATAAAACAAAAATATATGTTTGGAAGCAAAGATGTATTAATGGATGCTGCCATTCAGCCTCTGTCTGAATCCTCTCTGGGAGGATTCTTCATCTCCCATGTGGCAACCCATTTGTCCCGGAGTAATTCATTACCCGTTCACTCAGTGGTGACAACACCTTCCATCTGGCTCCCCGTCTCCCGGGGGCCCCGCGAGCCGGGGAATAATAAGGACAGCCAACCAGGAAACATATTTGCTCACCTATTACCTCGGTAACTATGTCATGATTGATTCCTTGTTGGATTATCCATGTGTCACGGCACAGCCGAGATCCCCTGTAATGGAGGGAAAGCACCGCTCGCTCCACCTGTGGCTCCATTCCAAATCGCTGACGATGAGCCGAGCGCGGTGTCAGTTCACAACAAACTCCCTGCAGATACGAACAATATCGCTTCAAACCGGCGTGTTCCTGTTATGTAACATCAACTGTGGCACCCCGAAACCGGCATTGGTATTCAGCACGGCTGCAGCTCTGTCACAGCCCAATTGATGGGGCCACCTCAGGAGTTGTGTTCCAACCTTCCACTGCAGGCTGCACCCACCCAGGGTATCATTTCAGTCGGCCAGCTGCTGCGCCTGACAGCTGGGCAAATGTTGTCATCCTTCCCCCCCCCCCCCGCAGGAAGCTCAGGAAAGGCTTTCCGTATCCTACAGCTATGCTTTGAAACCATCCTTGATCACTGTAATAGGCCTGTTCCAGCGCTGGACAAACAGAGAAACAGCGAAGCGGGACGCGTCCACACGGTGCCGATCACATTTAGCATTTTAACATTTTGGGCATGGAAATGATGCTTTCATCCGGAGTGGATGAAAACCGCGGAACAAGCCCCCGCTCACCAATAAGGAAAACTAATTATTCCATATTTGAAGACGTGCGAGCATCAGGGGATCTTTCAGGCAAATAATGAGTCAAACTCTCATCTGATTGTTCTGCAATTTCCAGCCATCTATCTGCCGTTATCATCGTTTATTTGTTATCTGCAAGGCATTAGTGTTTTAATTTGCCTTCCCTCCACCCCCTGTCTGCTTCACACATCCACTGCGCACACACACACACACACACACACACACACACGCACACACACACACACACACACACACACGTTCCTGAGTCTCTTTCTGTTTCGGATCATGTGTCTGGGATCCGTTCCAGCTCTGCTAGAATTGATTAGCGGTTGATTTAATTCCGCAGAATGCTGACTGTATATGTGTGTGTCTTGAAAAACGTGCTCCTTCCAGTCTCATCATGAAGACGTGTGTTCTGGACAAGTTAATGAATAAGTCATTAGGAGTTGACTGTGATTGATGTGTTGGAAACAAGCTGCCGTCGGCTGCAGAGGATCCGCTGCGGTGTGGAGGGGAGACAGACTGCAGGTGAACCGCACTCATTCCAACATATGTACATTTGTTGTTGTGCCTCTTTTGGGATCTTTTATTGGATGTTTAGCTCTCTGGAATAGTTGATAACGAGCCGTCCCATGACAGACGTCTCTACAAGAAGCCACAGGAGGAGAGCTTCCTGCTGCAGGTCCGTCAGCCAGCAGTATATAAAAGGTCGGTTAAAGACATGTTTCAATGCAACGATGGGAGACTTCAACCTTCTGCTAAGACCTTCACTGAAGAGTTCTGTGTCTCGCTCTTCAGGCCGGAGTGGTGAAGGGGATCATGCATAATATATCGTACCAATCTTCTAAGTTTAGATCTGACTCTGGGTCAAGTCCCGTCGTCCTGTGTGCTCACTGTCGAATGACAACTGACACAAGTAGAGAAGCCGTGCAGTTAGAGGACAAACATCTTCTGTCAGGATTCACAGAAACAAACATGTTTGATATTCAGTGTCGCTCTGACTCACTCGCCGTGTTTTCTACTCCACAGATACTTTGGTGTTATTTTTTTTTTAAAGTACACACTCGGCTTTCTGGGATTCAAGAAACATTCTAGGAATGTATCTTATATAGCAGCAACAGTCGGCCCTCCGCGGGCGATAATACAGCAGCGAGAGTTAATAAGCTTTTCTAAAGACAAGAACTCATGCAGAGACAAGCTGTTGCTTTACCACCGAACCCTTCAGAGAAACAATTCCAAATTAATAAGTGCTGCTGTACAACATGAACTCGTATTCTACCCACGCTCTTTAAAGCATGTAAGAGGGATGTAAGAGGGACGAACAAGTGGAGCGTCGCAGTCGTTAGAGGATCACGGTACACCTCAGACGTGCATTTGTTGGAAATAGTCCTTTAATTCTAAACATGTGACTTTATAAGAGGGCGAATCTCAGCAGAGTGTATGTAAGTAATTATAGTAAGTATTGTCAGTAAGTATTGTAAATGAGTAGCAGTCGTGTCAGGATCCACGAGATGAAACAAACAAGAACCCAAACACTCAACACGGTTCACTTATTGACCAGGCAGGGGTCAAAATTAGGTCGTCCAAAAATAGAAACAAAAACCAAAGTAAGTATTGGGACGGGGCCGGCCAGGTGAGGTGAATCAGCAGGGAGGATGCAGAGCAGGTGTGTGACTGAGACATGATGACTGATGAAGAGCAGCTGCAGTGGACGACTCTGGGATGACAGAAAGACCAAAACAATGAATCTAAATCATGACAAATTGTAAGTAAGCAAGTATTGCGAATAAATAAGTAAGTACTGTAAGTTGAAAAATAAGTATTGTGAATAAGAAATATTTCAAGTAAGTATTGTAAATAAGAAACAAATTGCCAGGAAGTATTTTAAGAACAGTAGTTTGTTTGATTAACAGCCTCCAGAGTGGATGAAACGTTGGAAAGTTAACGGCATGCTAATCGGAGAAGATCGTGATAATTGCTTATGATTGGCTCAGATTTACAACCTGAGAGAGTGTGAAGTAATAATTGGTGTGAAAGTGTTAACCTGCTCGGCAGGAGGAGACCTGGCTGGTTCTATATTCAGATCCAGTGAGTGTGAACGGTCGTCCGTCTTCATACGTCGGCAGTCGGGTTGATCGGTGTCGGACTAGTTCCGGCATTCCTGTGAGGATCAGAAGCAGAGCTGATGAATGAATGAATACATGGATGAAGAGGGGCCGTACAGTAGATACAGTATATCAGTGACATCATTGATCAGGGTCTGAATCCCTCCACACGTCCAATCAAAGGAATCTGGACGCCAGCGTGACAAACACACAACAAAAACATTCAGCCTCACCTCACGGAGACGAACAAACGTTATCTCATGTATTCAAGATGAAATCAGAAGATCTGAAACATCGTCGAGGTTCTTTGGGTTTGTGTTCCAACCGTCCGTCTTACAGTCGGATCATAACAGTTAAAGTCGACGTGAACTGCTGCAGGAATAATTAAGTTTTGACAGTAATGGCGACATAAAAAGCCTCGAAGGCGACGAGCATTCATCGACTTTAAAGTCCGAGCACGCACGTGACTGCACGTGTGTCAGATATTTCCCCCTTTTTCGCTTTGAAGCTTTCCCACCATGTGAGCCTCCGAATTACGACACACTCAGCCGGCCGTGGATTATCTAACTCTCCGTGCAGGCGGTGGACGTCCTGACTGACTCCAGGAGACCTCGGCTGCAGTGGGAGGAGGCTCGGCTGCAGTGGGAGGAGGCTCGGCTGCAGTGGGAGGAGGCTCGGCTGCAGTGGGAGGAGGCTCGGCTGCACCGGACGCCGTCAGCCTCGGTGTGTTTGATCTGTCCTCTGCATCCTCTGCTGCTCTTCCTCAGGTCCTCCTCTTATCTTCGGGTGTAAAGAAACCCTGTGAAGTAAATGAGCTTCTCAACATAAACACGTCAACGTCTTCACAAATAAAACAATTAATTGAAGGTGTTTCTGTCTTCTGTCCCGCCCGGTTGCTCCACTGCTGCAGCATCACGTGTCTGGAGGCGATTGAGAAACAACCCTCAATGTTTTCATAAATGTGATGAACATTCAACAGGAGCTGTTGATCCTCAGAACTGTCCCGATAAGAAGCAGACAGGTGACTTCAATCGGGGCTGTGGATTCCTCAGCTTATCAAGCGGGTCCTGATCTCACCTTTGTATCACGTTATTGTTCGGCTTCCTTCGCTTCTGCTCGACAAGGTACCTTTACTGCCATGGAAACCTTTGTGGGGCTCAAAGGGAATTATTCACAGTCTCCTCGGGGCTCTGACAAGGTCACGGGCTTTCTCTTGGCTTCTGTTCTGAACCGTAATTGATTTGGTTAAGCAGCAAGAGAGGGAAGGTCATGCCTGCAGCGGGTGATCTGGAGCACTCAACAGCACGCTTGGCCACGGACACATGCTCTCCATCACCCCGAGACAACCGCGGCGTGGATGGGGGCGAGCCACACCTCCGAAGCAGATCTGCTCCCAATAAGAGCCAATTAGCAGCAGAGGTGACACGTTTTCTACACGTGCGAGACGATCGGGCTGCATACCAAACTGAAACCAGGTATTTCATCCCTCCGTGATAAATATTTTCATTTAAAAATATGCAAATCGGGAGCCTGTCGGAGACGAGCGCATCCGGTCACACGTCGGTGCACAAAGAGAACCTCAAAGTAAATTCTAATAAGAGCGTTGTTCCCTTCGAGGAGACGGGATAGGAGGGAACGCGGCGCTCAATTTGTGCAGCCCGGCTGCCTCCGAAACAGCTCGGCCTCATTAGTCCGCCTGGAATTGTTCCTGAAGGACACACGACCCTCTGCAGGCGAGGTGGAGCCCTGCTCAGGGGGTCCCAAAAATACTGTCCACACATCGATAGATATATAAGATGCTTTGCATGGGGGAGGAGTCTGATCTCGCTTTACATTCCTCTGTCGGCTCGGACGAGTCAAGAGGAGTCAAACCGTCATATTCTCTGTTGTTAGACAACAATATCTGACTTCATTCACAGCCGGACGCAGCGGGCGAGCGAAGGCGCTGCAAGTGGACAGAAGATTGATTGATCTGGACACGTTCTCATTTCTGTTTTCCCTGGCAGCACAAACAAAGTTTCAAAGGTCAGAAACAAGAAACGTGTTCTCAGCTGCACAGGAGCCGAGGAGCCACGCAGATATTCTTCATGAGTCCTGAAGAACCAGAACGTCTGCTTCCATTCAGACGAACCTGCCTGCAGTAACACTGTAAGGATGGGAGGTGATGTTCCACGGAGGGGAGGGGGGGGG
>CAAKHC010006356.1:14635-39842 GCA_901007825.1 Macroramphosus scolopax | reverse complement strand
TTCACACCCACAGTCTTGAGCTATAACGCCGCCATCGATGCTGCATCACTGACACACACACACACACACACACACAAACATACATATGAAAAGCTGCACAATACTGCCCCCTACTGCTGTTTGGGGGTATCTTTTATTGTCTTCTTGTCTTCTTCCTCTGCTGCAGCTCTGCCTCCTCCGTCTGTGATCGCCGACAGCATCACCACAGACTCCATGAGCCTTTCGTTCAGTTTCAACTCCCAGTACGAGGTCAGAGTCTTATGTGTCAAGAGTTTGTTGTCTATAAAGCACAAAGACTTGTGTCCCCAAACTGTATCTAACATGTCTGTGTGTGTTCTGTAAGGTGAAACAATACGTAGTGGTTCTGTCCTGGCAGTTTGACACCCACATTAAGGAGAGCAAGAACTACACGGTCAGAGAAAGGATCCTCAAAGGTAGAGTTTCCTGTGGAGACAGACCTTTCTGTCTGAAACTGTCACGGCCATCATGTTCCTGCAGCTACTGAGTGCATCTTGTCCTCTCTCAGCTGGGAACCTGACAGCAGGGACAGTGTATGAGGTGGCTGTGTGGGCTCACACCAGCATAGGAGACAGTCCTACAGCCCTGTCCCATCATCAGACCACTGGCACCCAGCCAGAGAAGCCTCTCCTCAAATCCCGGGCCCTCAACCAGACTGCTGTTGACTGCAGCTGGACCATCGCTGGCCCGCTTGCACAGGTACAACCCGCACAAGACACCCAGCTTATCTGATGGCAGAGGGTCCTCTAGCAAGGTGATTCCAAAGGGTATGACGGCCATGAGAGTTCCTCTCTTCTGAAATGATGACCTGATGCCACTCGGTTGGAATTTACTTCTCCTTTCTCGTTGTTTTCATGAGCCCCCAAAAATACTTCTGCGCTCAGGCACAGTTCTTGTAAACCACGTTAAGCCTGGAGGCTGATGCCGACCCTGATGACTTCCTCCAAAGCTCCCAGAGTAGTCGTGGACCTGATATTAGAACCTTCTGTTTGCTGTATGAAACTGCTCCAGAAAATTACTAACTTATGTATGAAATCTTGATCTGGTTTTAATAAATGATGACAAACGATCCTTTACTATTATTGTTGTACATGTTCATGTCTACCTGCAGGTGTACGGTGTGTTTTACGCCACTTCCTTCCTGGATCTGTACCACAGTCCTCGTCTGGTCCGCACCACCTCCCCCAGCCTGACAGTCACTGTGGACAGTGATGAACAATATCTCTTCCTGGTGAGTTTCTAAAGGTCTCACCGAATTGTCCTGATCCGTTTTAGATCTGTGATCACAGAGAAGCTTACAGGCGACAAAAGATCGCCACATTCAAGCTCAGCCACAGAGGATCTGTTACCAAATGAGCTGCAAGTATTAATGCTTGTGAACGACGACTCCTGACTTACTCCTCTACTGCTGGTACATAAGGAACAGATGCTCCTCTTCTGCAGCTGCTGCAGATGTGAGGCTGTCAGGAGGCACCACGAGGCGTTAGAGGTTACAGACATATTCTCCCAGTATTTTGCAGGGTGACAGCTTTAATTAAACACATTTCATATTAGTAATATAATATAATTCATATAAGTTGACTTCACCCAAATCACAGAAACAAACAGCCTGCTGGTGGTTTTGTTTTATTTGTTCAATACTATGTAATAATCTCATCACCTAGTGACAGTCAGTCAACAGCTGACGTGTTGGTCACACTAACCCAGGTTATTCAGTGCCTCCTGTTGGTTGCTGCATCCTTTTCCCCAGCTGAGCCATTATAACTCCAACCTTTGCATCTTGTCTTGAGGTGCGTGCTGTCTCTCCCTTCCTCGGTCCCCCGTCCGACTACGCTGTAGTGAAAATGATTCCCAATGAGCGGCTGCCGCCCAGGAACCTCCACCGTGTGCGAGTAGATAAGACGCAGGCCACACTGAAGTGGCAGCCCCCCTACGATGCCCCCAACGCACCACTGGTACAGTTCTCTCATCCTGTTGTTGTGATCAAGCTATGGTGTGTGTGCGTGTGTGTGTTTGTGGTTCAGTTGGATTTTGTTTGCATTTATGAGAGATTTCAGTAAGGTTTTGAACAACTATTCAATTAAAATAACATTATCATACTAATCATACGAGGCAGTTTAAACAGACGCTTGTTAAGCCGACATTGAAACGTGTCAGGTAGTTGTAGGTCCTCTGACCTGTGAGATGAGCTCCTGTTGACCTGGTGTGTTTGTGGGATTAGTGGGTCGGAGCTAATCCATGAACACTTTCTATGTGTGTAGGTAGAACTTTATTCTGGAGGCCAGTGAAGGACTGATGTGTGTTGGGGTGATGTGTTTTCTTCTCGAGGCTCCCTACAAGAGTCAGTTTACGTCCTACCCGTCACTCATCACATGTGTTTTGGTGTCTTCCTGGTCCTTCTCATTAGACTTATGCGATTCATGTGCGGGACGGGATCCGCAAGGTGGAGCTGGACTACAAGCTGACCACCCAGAACAACACGGTGGAGTACCAGCTGAAAGGGCTGGAGCCCGGAGGACGGTACAGCATCTCTGTCCGCCTCCGCAACATGAGCAAGGAGGCCAGCTTCACTCTGAGCACAGGTACGGAGCAAGCAAACAACCATGGATGTTCTAGCTGAAGGTCCTTGTGAAGCACTCTGATTAACTATGCATTACATTGACTTTGTTATTGACATGCTATTTCCTCTGTACTGTAGTTCCTCTTCAGGCTCCAGAGGCCCTGAAGATCTTGACAGAGAAGGACCACATATTCTTGTTCTGGAAAAGCCTGGCTGTTAGAGAGAAGGTCTTCAATGAGAGCAGGGTGAGACACGAGACCAACACCTTGTTCTGTTTCACCGTCCTTCTCCTGGACCTCCTCTCTATGTTCTCTCTGCTCTCTGAGATTGATGGGTTGTGCTGTTCCCAACAAGATCTGTCCTGCCTTAACAAAGAGATTAAATAGAATGTAATGTAATGATCTCATCTAATGCCAGCAGGATCAATACATATGTTCAGATCTATAAGTAGTAGAAACCAGCTTACAGCCCCATGGATTGTTATTCTTCCTGTACAGGTTTGTTGTTGTTGATGTCCTCCGTTCACGCTCATGGCCGGTTGTTTACAGGGATACGAGGTGCATGTGTACGACAGTGTGACCAACCAGACGTCCTACCTGGGAAACACCACAGAGACCTTCTTCCGCATCAGCAGCCTCTTGATGGGACACAACTACACGTTCTCTGTGCAGGCTCGCTGCCTGCTCAACGGCCAGCTGTGTGGCGAGCCTGCGCTGCTGCTGTACAACCAGTTAAAAGCAGGTACTGGAACACTGGGATATGAGCTGCAGCACAATACGCACAAAAGTTGCAAATGCTTGGTTAATATGAACTTCCTGACTCTAGGGGCCAGTGACGCATCCCGCAGTGAGGGCCACTCAGGGGACATGGCAGCAGTGGTGGTCCCCGTCCTCTTCCTGCTGCTGCTCGGCGTGTGCGGCGGCTTGGTGGCGCTTTACCTCCGACACCGCCGACTGCAGAACAATTTTACCGCCTTCGCCAACTCTCATTACAACTCTCGACTTGGCTCCGCCATCTTTTCCTCTGGTGATGAACTGGGTGAGTGTTTTAAAAACATAATGTTTAGTACACATCCTCGGGCCCTCCAGGTGCTCCTGGAGAAACTCTACAATGTCACCTGACACAGCAGCGCTCTGCACCGGGCTGAAGTTATTCTGCTCCAATGGACATGATTTATCTGATGGTTGAGTGGGAAACATGCTGGGCGTGGCTTGACCAGGGGGCGGGGCTTCGTCAGGGGCGTGCTTGGCCAGGGGCGGGGCTGTAGTCCTGAGATGTTTTTATATAACCCATTCAGTATTGTTCCTCTTCTCTCTCCAGGTGATGATGATGAAGACGCCCCCATGATCAGCGGCTTCTCAGACGACGTTCCCATGGTCATTGCTTAGCGAGACATCCCTCCATCACACATTGTTCTCTTTCCTTTTCCCCTTCTTTTCCATTCCTGCTCCCCTTCCTCCCCATCAATGGCTTGGCATGGTGGAAGGAAGAATAAACGGGCGGAACGTTCGCCTTCCTCCCGAATCCATGGATCAAACACCACCACGCCATCAGCAGGAAACGTGAAGAAAAATTCAACATGTAAAGAGAAATAGTGATATTTTTCAAATATACAATGCACTTTTTTGGATGCGCAATAACTTATTTTTTATAAGATCATATATATATTAACATACATACTCATACATGTATATATATACACATATATATGTATATATATACATGTATGTATGTGTGTATGGGGTCAAAAAGGACTGAGGAGGCGGTGGACACTGAAGCCAACTGTGAAGGATCGGAGTTTGTGAGCGCACCGGGGGAAGAGAGACCCTATTTGTAATGCAAACTCAATATCCATTGGAGTGGTACATTGCTTAAAGCCAAAATAAGCATCCAGAGACTGAAATATAGAATGCAAAAAAAAACACACTGATGCACATGAAAAAAACAAACATATATAGACACATGCTGTATAAAAATTGTACAAATACAAAATATGGAAGCATTTCTAGTTGCGTATCTTGGTAATAGTACACTGTGTATGTACTATAGCAGTATATGTGACTTTGGTGCCCCGTGTGAGGCGGTTGACAGAGCTAACTGTAAATCATTTATCATCATTGCAGAACCTGAAATGTTTGTCTCCTTGATCACCGTTTGGGAAACTATTGATTGTTGTGAATGCCGACACACAGACGTTGACACGCAGTGCAGCCCGACAGGTCCGTGGTTGGATGGTTAGTGACACGTGCTGTCCTCATACACTTTAGTTTTCCACAACCGGCACACAGTTTTACGTCTGTATGTTGAGGCAACACACACACACACCGTGATGATCTACAGATCCTGGGTTCCTGGGGTGATGAGTCCCTCTGAGGAACCCAAAGTCTTGTGAATTATTTGAAAATATTGGCTTTTAACATGTCCTCTCCTCGTCATGTTGCACCGTACAACTCTATAAGAGGTGTGTTTAGTTATTTTAAATCCTTCAGGAGCGTAAATGATCGGCCCCAGCATCTTGCCATAGCTGTAGTCGAAGAGGAAGTTTGTTTGGGTTTCTCAGGGAACTGTGTCGGAGCACCGCGATCATGAATCCGACAGATTGTCCACCTACTGTTGAACAGGTCCAGAACCCTCTGAGGAGGTTCTGGATGGATCAGTAGGTGGGATCACTGACGGATGCAGATCGTTGATAGCAGCTGATATGAAGAGACAGATTTTTTCACCCAAAGTTCCATCCTGGACCTGTAGTCGTACCGAGTCGTGCAGAGAGGGGTTTTATTTCTGTGTCTGATCTTTCAAGGAACTTTACAGATGATGGATTGTTACCCTGGATAATCCACTCACTTCATTGTGATTTGTTTTTTTCTTTGCGAATCAAATTTTCTGCTCAGGAAACACTTGCCATAAGATTTGATGACACTGTCCTCTGTGGATTATACAGACTTATTTAGCCGATTCTCATTTAATAAGAAGTGCTGTTCAATTAAAGGGCTGGTTGGCGAGCTTCTGTCACCAGCTAACCTGTTGCATGCTCACTATCTGGTATGACGTTAGCAGCAATCAGCACCAAAACAGCCAGCTAGCAAACCTTCTAGCTAGTAGCAGTCTAGTGAAGTCAGCCTTTCGACATATAATACTGATACAACCTCATTCTCAAAGCCAAAAGAGCTCCATCGCCCCCTTGTGGCTGGTTGCAGCGTAAACATGCCCACCGAAATTTGACATTCAGTATTCACTTTGGTTGAGAAATTAGTAAAAATCACATTTTAAAATGATTTAAATACTATTAATAAACTGTTTCCAGCTCTTGTGTGCAGATTCTGGTAAAATTAGTTGCTTGAGGTCAGAAATGTAATGTCATCATCATGAATGGAACTATACTCCCCTCCACCTCCAGGGTGGATGGATGGAGGCAGGGATCTCAGACAAATATGTGAAACTATCTGCACGGCTTCAAAGCATCTTTTTAAAAGAGCCTGTGTTGTTTCCTTTGAGGCTGATTGGACTTGGCGCCACCTGGTGGAGCAGAGCGACCTGTAAAGATATTCTCTGTGTGTACAGATATCATTGCTGCATGTCTGTAAATGTATCAATGTTGAAACCATTCAGGCACCATCACCTCCGCTCGGTCGTCCCGCCCGGCCCTCACCTGACTGTATCGTAGTCCTTTAACTGAATTTTATTGGTTTGTTTTGAGCCATTTGAGCCGACGGTGTGTTGCTTGCTTTTAATTCTGATTTGTTTTGTTTTTTAAAGATGTCTTCATGAATGTATTTTATACCTTTTACTTTGAAGGTGTTGTTCCAGTTCATTATGCTATCACCACCTGTGAAGTTGACGTGCACTCACTCCATTGCCACGGTGGGTTTGTAAAGCACCTCTCCACTGTGCTCTGTTGTTTCTCTGTGGACCGGCTTCTGCAGGCAAATCTTATTCTCATTTTTACAACCCATCAGAGCCCAAACTGTTACCACAGAACAGCAAACCAAACCATTTCTGTTGGTATCTTCTAGCGTCTTGATTCTTCCATCATCACGTCCTGTGTTCCAGGTTATCCAACAGTGTCTGTGCTGACATGTAAGGTGTCCTGCAGAGGTTTGCTTGCTTTTCCTGCAGCTCCTCACCCTGTTCATCAGATACTTTGTTCTTGTTTTCTTTGCCTTAAAATGGAGTCTTCTGGCATTCATGCTATTCTTGCTCTGTGAGGTTCCTCTTTGTTTCCATTTGACCACATAATGCCTTACTGAGACACGTTAAGTTTCAATGTAATGTACTGTTTATATCATAGAACACAGATGCACTCACATGTGTATACACACACACACACACACACACACACACACACACAAAGCTATGGTGACAGTTATTGTTAGGGCATTTTTTTATTTTGTCGAATCACTGCTTCTTTCTACGTGGGTTGCTGCGGCCACATGTGGCGTGTGCACCAGCCTCTCTTTGGTCAGGTTTTTAAACATGTACAAAGTGTAATTATTGTTTTATTTTGTGACCGTTTGCTCCCCACTTGTCTTAATGTCGACTTGTGTCAAATGTTTTGCTTCGAAAGGTTGTTTGGCACAGAGTCTGATCATGTTGGGCCATTTCTTGAAGATGTTCATGTCTTGCTTGCTCATGTTGGAGGTATCAAGAAAGTGAGGTTTTAAAAACCACTTATGCTGAAATAAAGTTGCTGAAAATCAAACGCTGCCGTCTGATTCCTTCTGCGAATGAACGTTTGAACTATTGTGTGTATGTGAAAGAGGGATAGAAAGAGTTTACATTATTCCCAAATATGGACAGGTTCCTGTTCGATCCCAGGTCCTCATGAAGACTGTGAATGAGCAGCGGAAACAACAGACGAGCTCTTCATCAGCTGACAGACACTGCTGGATGTTACTGCAGCATCACAACACACAGCCACTTCCTGCTGAATGAGTGTTGTCTTGATGAGGCTGCACACATTAAACTGACTGTCAACAATTCAGACCTACAACCTCCCCTGATGAAGCCTCATTGTGCCTCTGCATAACAGAGAAGTCTCAGCAGCTGATGACTACAGTATCTCCCTCAAGTGGGTAAAAGCTTTAATGACGGACTACAAAATAAAAGCTGAAAGTATGAAGTTTAAAAACAACATTCAGGTGAATTTCTTCCTGATCTTCTGGTCCCGATGTGTTCAGGATCCACACGGCTTGGAGCTCTGGTTTGGTCTCCGACAACTGAGGAACGTATCCGTCTCCTTAGCCGCTAAACGCTCCACCGGTTCAGCAGCTAGTCACCACCTCCTTCTTAGAGCTCTTTGTTTGAAAGCAGCTGCCTTCTGGTTGAAACGGTCGGTGAGAGCAGCTGGAGTGAACTGAAACCAAACAATGAGCTGCGGGTTTAAAACACTGTGAAGCATCAAAAACGGCAGAGATCTCAGAGGCTTCATTTGATCCTCTAGTAATATAAGATATTGATTAGTGCACCATTAAATCCATTTATAAGGCTGGAACAGTGTCATCAGGGGCTGAAAGGACTTGAACAACACCAGTGACTCACGGACGGCCTGGTGAGTTTCTGGCTCTCAAAACTAACTTTCCAATCTCTTCTCTGCTCCAGGACAAAGGGCCCCTGTACGCTGGCCTGTCACTGAAGTGCAGTAATGTACTGTGTACGAAATAAGACTGCCCAAGATGTTAAAAATTAAAAGCCTCTCACTTAGAATAAATTAGCTCCTCGGTCCCTGAACAGCGCTGGGATTTAAGGAATACTGTTTAACTGGTGGACAAAGACAAATGAGGACTTCTTGATACAAAATAATGAGTTTTTCCTCAAAATCACGAGTTGCAATTAAACTACCAAAAAGAATAAACCTGATATTGGTTTCTTACAAATAGTGATACATAAATAATACATGTTTTTAACTTTTAGGTGACTATCAGGGCACCGCCACTGTCCTTTGTTGGTTGATGATGAGTGGGAGTTATCATAAACAGACCCGTCCTGTCCTGGTGAGGAAGTTACTGCTGCTCAAACCCCTCACAGAGCGAAGTGCTGGGCACAATCATCTAATCTACAAACAGTTCCCTCCTTGTAGCCCAGCCTGCCGCTGACTGTTGGATGTGAAACCTGCCTGTGTTTGTCTCGTCATGCCCTCAGATGGGCCTCAGGTTGCTGAGGAACAAGGATCCTCTTTGGACCTGGCCAATGCAGACGTGGTAGTGCTGGAACCAACCACCAGGGGGCAGGAGTGACTCTGCAGCTCTGCCTTATCAGATGATCTTTCATTCAAGATGTGATTCTCTCTGCTGGATTTTACGACTGCCTGCAGATAATATTTGACGGTTGTAGGAGTTTAGAAAGAGTATGTGTCATATTTTGTAGTAAAGTCAAGTTCTTTACTGTAACTGTGAATCAGCACATCCACCACCATGATGCACAACATGCAGCACTGAAGAGACTTACAAGGTCCCCAGATGTTTCAAGGATAAGAGATTAGGAACAGAGTGTGATGTAATGGCATTGCACTGACAGGACTTTATAAGAAGGTTATTGACCATTACTTTGATTTACACAAACACACTTACTGTACTACAGTGAATGTACACATTCTACCATACTGTTGTAGCTCCACATATTGATTAGTGCCTGATTGATAAACAAATCTACACTGTAGACCAGACCATCGTGTGATGGGATCACAGCAGCCCTGATGACAGTCAACCTGATGACCTTCCAATCCATGAACTCAGTTCTGTACTATTTCTGGAGCGTGTGTGTGTGTGTGTGTGTGTGTGTGTGTGTTGGGGTGTCTAATGGCCCGTTCCATACTTCTATCTTCTGGATCTTGCATGGTTTTGATTACGGTGTCCAAAGCTGTTAACAGACTGACAGGCAGATTTTTTAGAAACCTGCAAAGTACTTGAAACCACGTTTGTGGAAGTTCCTGCTCCAGACAACAACACACACACAGACTGACAGTGTCCAGCTCCTGCTGTGGTGACCTGTAATTATATGATCCGACCTGGCCAGAGCTCGGGAGTTCAGCGGGAACCCGCAGGAAGAATATAACAAAATAACTTGAAGGAGATCTGACAAAAGTCCACTTGGGAGCTCTTAAACACATTTCAGTGAATTCACAGTTTATATTCACAGAACCACCTCGTCATTGTACAACTGTAACTTCCATCTCTGCACCCATGACAGAATCTTTTATGCCGGTTCTATTCATGCCGCCAATCTCAGCTTGCAAATATCATTAATCCTCCTTCAAAACACATTTAGAAATTTGTCCCTGAACCGTGCAGCCGCAAACTGGATGTTATTTTCCAAAGCAAGAAATGATCACATTTTCTAAGCATTTGGGTCAATGACAAACGTACTGTTAAAATCCAAAATGGAAATGATCCTTTAATAAATGCAGATGTTATGATCTACCCCAGCTTACCTGTTCAGAACCTGCTTCATGCCTGAGGACGCGGGTTGGGGTGAGGTTCCAAGTGACGTCAATGAGTTTAAAGTTCAGTCAAACGTTCTCTACAACAAACAAAAAGGATGTTGGGATTTATTTTAGCACTGTCGGAGTCGACTGTATCAGTTTTAGCTCGGTGCATTTACAACAATCTGATAAATAAATGAACCAGTGCATCTCAAAGAGAGCTTCTCTTTAACTAGTCTTAACTAGTCTTTAGGTAGTCGACAGAATACTTGGAGAACTTATGTATTGTGTACCTGTATATACATGTTGTACATCCTTGGATGGGTAAATTCTCCAGCAGGATTGGTCAATAAGGCAATATTGGAAAATAAAACCCTATAATGCTGCCCTGGGGGGGTAATTATTGATTCCTTTGGTAAACAAGCATCATGAAAACATGCTCACCGCAATTTGGGTCCTGTTCTTGTAGATTGTTCTCCTCCTGTGTTGCTGTTTCCTTTTTGAATCCAGTTTCTATGTTTTAGGAAAATAAGACAAATTCACAACTGCGGTCTTCAAAGGTGTGAACACAGTATCTGCACACATCGACACCACACCAACCGACCACTCTCCCCACTATCCACAGGTCAAGAGACGGTCAAGAGGTTCCTGACCGTTCCTGAATGTCTCGGTTCAAAGGTCAACCAACAGTGGCAGGTTAAGAACAGGTGGAAGCTCGCAAGAGAGAGACACAAGAACAACAGAGACGGGTTGTACCAGAGAAGAACAAAGCAGAGGGTCCTCAGCTGGACAAAGCCTGACGGGCTTCAGACCACTGCCGGGCCGTCATGTTGCAGTCCAGGACAATTAGCAGCAAAGTAAAGCAGGATCCAGATGAACAAAAGCTCAGCCAAGCACGTTCTTTTCTACACAAAACCAAATGAAAAAATGAATTAGAAATAGTTTCATTGAACCGCAGGTGTTCTAATCTTTGACTGAACAAAGTTGTTATTTATTGGTATCATTGTCTGTTGTGATGGTTTTCACCATCAGGGTTGGTTACAGGTTATAGTGGTTGACATGACTCAGTACTGGGTGACTGCGGTCCCAGCGGCCTTGAGATCATTAAGTTCCTCCCGTATAGTTCGGGGCTGATCCCTCAGCTTTCTCATGATCATCGATACCCCGGGAGGTGAGATCTTGTGGAGCTCCAGATCGAGGGAGGCTGACGGTCGCTTTGTGTTTCTTACATTTTCGAATTATCTCACCAACAGTTGTCTCCTTCTCCCCAAGCTGCTTGCCGATGGTCTTGTAGTCCATTCCAGCCTTGTGCAGGTCTACAGTCTCATCCCTGAGGTCCTCAGACACTCTTTGATCTTAGACGCAGACACCCCCTGGTGGAGAGGTTGGAATCTGATTGATTGATTCTGTGGACAGGTAACAAGTTGACAAGAGGACTAATCTAACCGGTCTGTGGGAGCCAGGATTCTTGCCGGTTGGTAGGAGATCAAATCCTTATTCCACAAGCAACAGCTTGGAAACCGTAAGGCTTTGGAGAGGATCTACAACCGAGTACCAAATCAAGTTACTTACATATTACACACAATCAAATGCAACTTCATTTATATCTTTTATAAAATGTGATTTTGGAACTGATGTGAGGTCCTATCGGATCTCTAGGACTTCTTCTTCTCCGAAATGAATCGTTTATTTGCCTTAACACGCTCAGAAAGTCATGAAACTCATGAGTGTTTAAAACTGCCTCGATAGCGCCACCTAGAAAATGAATAAACAGCGCCCTCTGACATGTTTTACCTAGACGCACGGAACCTGGTAGGTATATTCATCATGCCAAGATTCACGGAAAATCTGACTTCCCATCGCCTAAACCCGACAGGAAGTCCACAAATTTTGTTTCAAAGGTTTGATTTGTCTCTGTTTTTTGCGATTTCCAGGGGTTGTACTTGAACCAACTTCCCCTGAAGATTTCAGCAGATCATCTTCAAACTTGGTCCAGGTACAGAAGAGGGTTTGAGGACGTTAAACTGCGAAGCGTTTGAGTTTTCGTCACACGGCCTGGATGTTACGCACACATCAATTTTGATTATTTGCCATAAAAAAATCACACAGTTGTAACTCGTATCTGTACGGTCAGACTGTCATCGGACCTCATACCTTTGATAGGAGGCTTGTGCACCCCCGCTGGGGTTTATATCTTTACCCCTTTGTTTTGAACTCATTGGTTGTTCTTTGTAAGCTTGTTTTGAGCAAAAGCACTTGTTGGCAATTGAGGCGGTGCACCAAGTGTTTGGTCATATTACCTTTCATGTTCCTTTAAATCGTGTTCATTTAACATTTAATTTAGAAATATCCTGTCTGAAAGCAAGACATCACTTTCATACTATGAAAGAAATGAAATCAGATTTCCCAATCACCATATAAGGAAGATATTCCATGTACCGATGTGTTGTATTGGTGTGGTAGTGATACCGATGTCCGTTGTTAGTGTAATATTGGAATCATACGTCTCTGACAGTATCACAGCTGAAGTGGTGCTTTGGGCTAAGTTGAAACTCTCCCTGTCTGCTGGAGGGATCACTGCTCTGACCTTGTCAGACGCACCGACAGAAGCACCAGGCAGTCAGAGCCTAAAAGAAATGATTATTTCTTCCCCTCACAATCCCTGCAGGGATCAGTGCGTTTGACTTTTTTGCCCTTTAGAAAGATTTAGTGGGCTGAAAAGTTTCTGTTGGGTACTTGAGCATGTTTGTAGCCGGGAAGATGAACAGCAATCAGCCCGTCCTTCTTTACCTCTCAGCTTTAGAATACAGTTCCAACGCAGATATCACAGCACATTGATATTGTCTACTCAAAGGTAGAAAACAGCCTGATGGTTTTATTTGCGGTGACCTTTGATGTTCTTCAGTAATTAGATCTACTGCTTCCCGTTCTGGCACCACTCCACTACATGCCAGCTGGAACAGAAACATGTATGTACTGATGCTGTTAGTGCGCCTGTAGCTCCTCAGGGTGAATGACTGGTGTCCTCACTGCTCCATCACTCATCAGATCAGACAGTCTGATCACTCAGGTGACCTTTATTTGTCTAAATGGATTAATAAATCTGTTCCCCACGCAGGAATTTAATGAAACCTTAAACAAATGTGGAGGCAATAGCTAATGTCAATAGTAAGACACCACTGGGTGTCCTAGTAGATCTCTGAGCATCTGTCAGCCTGGTGCAGTCAGCCTGGTGCCAGCTGAAGAGAACGTACGGAAGAAGCAAGAACATGACAGGAGATGTGGAACAAAATCAGCATCACTTCTGTTCTCCTCTTCTGTCCTGTACTTGACTAACTGCACAATGGCTCAGATTTTGTCATACAGAATTCCCTTATTGTTCCTGGAGCGGTCCTTTAGTGATGTACACGAGGAAGATCTGCTCTGTGACTACAGGGAAACACCAAGAGGAACATGGTAGTGGAGTTCCTGCTGAGGGGAGCGACATCCACAATAACATGGTGGAGAGGTGTTGGAACGCCTCGACAAAACATTTGGACTCAACAACTGAATATCAGGATGCTAATCCTAATATTCATGTATTTCATGTTTATTTAAATGAACATGGAGTCATCCACATACTCAAGCATGGATGTTTCTTTGTCTGATCACAACACAAACACTGCGAGATGAAAGCTGAGATCCTGACTACTAGATTGAAAATAGATAAATACTAATGTGTAACAAACTGCCTTCACCTCAGTACTGTTGGTACCAGTAAACACATACTACTCTACTGTACAGTTACTCCCACTGAGGTGGAAACCAGTTGGGCTCTGAAACAAAACCTCCGCTGGTGTCACTTATCATGTGATGGAAACATTTATTTGGTTGTTGTCCTATAAGAAAGGTTTGGTTGTATCGAAGTCAGAAATGACATAAAGTATCTAAATGTGTGTCCACACACCTGAAGCCTCTGTTCTCCTGCTGCAGTCCACCAACATTTTATTGTTGACCTTTCCAACGTGCATTAATTAGTCCGCCTCAACTCCAGTCACAGTAATTGTGTCTGGACGTTCTCACCGCTGCTGTTGGGCTGTTATTGGATCAACATCCTGGTCCTTCTGGCCAGCAGAGGAGACCGCAGTTGTTGCTAATTCATGAATTAACAAATGTTAACATGCCAATATGAGGACCTGAAAGGATGAACAGGATAGTATGAGTGTACTGATTAGAGGCTCCACCTGTTCAGCGCCTCTGGATCGGACCACTAGATGACCCTTTGAACTCCAGCTCCACCAGCCTGCCCCCTCCTCCACCATCCAACACTGTGCAGGACGTTGGACCTGTGGAAGTAGAACTTTGTAGTAGCAGTTTGGTAGAAGTGAGACGCTGTCGTTAATGTTGCCTTATTTGGGATTGGGAACAGAAGCCACTGTTCTTCATGCCTAAATGTCCCATTATATTTAGGACAAAACAACTTGCATTCTTTCTCATGGGAGACAGGGGGCGCTCCGCTGGTTGAAGGAAGAATCCAGATCGTATAGAAGTCTTTGAGATAATGAGTCTACTTTTTACTTTATTTTTACCTCAGTAAACACTTTCCTAGTTAGTTCACGGCCTCAATCCCTCGTTTCAAGTCTTCTTCATTACAGCATGATGTTTATTTTGTCAGTTATGGTCCCAAAATGTTCAAAAACAGTGTAATTGCTCAGGTAAAGTCCTATACCAGGATGTAGGAAGGTCCACCGGTTGTTGAACCTTCAGGAGGAACAGTGGACCAGCTCTGTATCATTGCAGGGAATCTGGAGGGGTCATGATTGGTTTGCCCTGCATGTGTTCTGAGGACCTGAAGTGGCAAACAACAGTGTTCCTTTGGTATCTGGCGGGGTTGCTGTGGGAGAATGGAGGGTGTTTCTTAAGAGCTGTCATGTCTCTGTATAACTGCAGTAGGAGCTGTGCCTCCACCCTCAACAGTAAACCCAACATATTCCCATTGGCTGTCGACCTCCACCAGGGCTGTCCACCAGGATCTCAACATGTAGGATCTCTTCTCTGCTCCGTGCAGATGATGTGGTTTGGTTGACCTCATCAGACTGTGACCATCCGATGGGCACTTGACGGGTCTGCCTCAAGTCCAGGACTTGAAGTAGCTCGAGGTGTTTGTTCATGAGTGCGGGTACGATGGCGTGTAAGACTGACAGGCGTAATGATTGACCACCAGCAGTACTGGGGGCACTGCACCCATCTGTTGATAAGAAGATCTACCAGTCAGATCACATTCCACCTCTGGTCAAGAGCTGTGGGTAGTGACGGAGGAAATGAGTGTGAATACAAGTGGCCAAAAGGAGTTTTCTCCACAGGGAGCTCAGAGTAGAGTCACTATCCTAAAGGAGCCGGCTGTGGTGGTTTGGGCATCTGATACTGGATCACGTCCAACTGGTAGGATGCCACGTTGTATATCTCAATCCGCCTGGGAATGCCTTGGGCGCCTCCAGAGCATTGCCAGGACGAGGAACGTCTGGGTTACCTCACTCAGTCTGCTGCCACGGTTTCAGATAGATGGAAGAAAATCGGATACACGGATGTTCCAAACATAATAAGGCAAGGTAGGCTTTAGGGCGTGGCTACCGTGCAGTCAGAACAGAGGCGCTCCACCACTGCTCCACCACCTCTTCCAAACACAGTCATCTCCATCTGCAGAAAGCCAAGATGGTGACGTCTTGAAAACGCTTGAGGCTTTGAAACAGGAGGATAAGAATCAAGGTGGGGACGTCACGCTGGCTACATCTACTCAGTATACCCAGTCTATGGATGAACTGTAGCATGACGTACCTGTGTAATAACGGAGTGACTCAAATGTCCGGAAATGTTGTCAGACGGTATGAATTCTTTTAATTGGTGTCCAAGTCGTCTGTACAAGTTATGGAACAGGTTGCTCCATTCTTTCATATCATGGCAAACAAAGACAGATGGGCCAAAGATGCTCACCAGCTTGAAGAGAGATCGTCAGTAAAGAATATCAAGTGAAGAGAAAAGAAGAAGAAGGTGTCCTCAGTGTCGTTAATGACATGGCGAAGAAAGATGTAATGTCACTGCAGCTTTCCTTTGACCCCCCCAGAGGTGTTGCATTACAGCAGGCAAGATCAGGAGCTGTGTGTCTGAAGAGACTCCCTGCAGTTCCAACCAATAACACCCTCCATGAAGCTGTCAAAGGGTTGGAAGGATGGAGTCATCCAGGGAGGAGTAAATCCCCTTATTGGCAGTAAGGATATTGCGGATGTAGATGTACACTGCTGACTCCCCAGCTGCTTGTTTGGAGAAACAGAATATGTTTCATGTGTGTGTGTGTACACTTGTTTATGATGTCTTTAATGCCTGTCAGCGTGGTATAGGCCTTCTGGCTCTCACGCTGTGTGGATGTGAGACTGTGTGTAGATATTCTCGGTTTAGTGTTGTGACAATACAGCGTCCACATACATTTCTCTAACCTCTCCTACTCTCCTTTCTCAGAGCGAGGCCCCCACTGGACATAAAGGACACGTTTGTTCTCAACCTTGTGCCATGCTTCTCTGCGCCATTGTTCCGCGAGCCTTCTGTTGATATCCGTTGCAAATCTGCTTACTTTCAGATTCCATCAATATGGGTGGGGTAGACAAAGACGGGACTATATGGCCCATCCGCGGCGCAGAGAAAGGATGCAGTCAGTGTGTTCCTGGACTCATGGAGGGCGCTGACAATGGCAGCAGTGTGAGGCTGCCTGGTGATTGATCAGTGTGATGGCGAGCTGTGTGGGATGGATGTCACAGACAGAATTAAACAAACAAAGGTTGAGAGGAAGTGGCATGATTTGGATGACGGGATTTAGAAGAGTTGAATGCCAGCTGAGCAGATGTGGTGGGCCTACACATCCTTCCTGCTATCCATATATTATTTCACTGAGGTGGATGAGGAGTACAAGATGAATCAAGTAAGATCTCTCCTCCTTCACTTTACAACACTTCCCTAGTGTCTGGTCACTGGAGGATTCACACATCAGGATCATGCTTGTGTGTGATGAACATTGGACCATAATGTGAAAAATAAAACCAATAAAAATGTACATTTTCATCAATGAATGTGTAAACCTATCAGTGTGAAACCCTGCACGTACATCATTCTACACACTTATTATATATACTGTATATAGCCTTTCCTTCTTGTTAAACATAAACTGTATGTATTATTTGGAATATGATTTAGTTCTTTATTAGCAGATTTTGTGTTGCGTTTTTAACACAAGCACTTTATATTTTTATTCTGATACATTGGAATATAATTATTTATACATTCAATAAATCATCATGGAAAGTTCCTTATAGTAGAGTAGTAATACTGACACTTGAATCATTGTACATTTTTTTCTTGAGTACAGGTTCAAGTTAGAAAGGCGCTATATACATTTACATAAACTTCAGTTTATTCTTCTCAATCGGAATGAACATGTGTTTTTAGCAGATGTTACACAGAGTTAGTTATTTTAGACAGATGATACAGATTACTTTGCCTACTACTTGTTTCGATTAATTAGGGCCCGAACACAACAGTGGAGGCCCTATTGGATTTCTAAAAATTATTGTTCTCCACAATCAGTCGCCTTTTTGAGTCATGGAACAGATGCGTCCAGCCTGGTAAAAAATTACATATTTTATGGTCGTGGTACATGAGTGTTCAAAATTGCATCTATAGCGCCACCTAGTGGTGACAGGACATGACTTGTTTTAGACCTCGATGTACTGAACGGAGTGAGATGACCAGATTGATTCTCAGATATGGTCACCTGAGCCAGAAGACCTTGATGATGCATATTGGAGGACGGAGTGTGTTCTGATGACGCATGTTGGAAGGGGCGGGGCTACGGATTCAGTGATCTCACCATGAAGAACACGACTGTTGTAACTCAGCTACACATGCACAGATCTTTCTAGACACTTCGCATGTTTGATCAGAACCCCGGCCTGATGACATCTATGTTCCAATAATGACGCACCTGAACGCGATTACAATATGGCGAATGCTGCACACCCCGCCACGCGTGCGAGGGCCCGTTCCAATGCTGCTCGCAGCGCTAGTTTAATTTTAAAGTTAGAATAAGAGACCATCTTATGAGGAGCTTATAACAGCCCGGACGCCAGCCAACATGTTGACGTTCTGATCCAGACAACACCCATCTTCAACTACACACCTGTTAGGTTCCTGGATGGCATCTTGCACATGGGCATCACTGCCAAAGTACTCACACTGGCCTCTGTGGTAGTTCCCACTACATTAAGTGTCTGACGGACCATATTTTGCATGATGACACACAGGCACTCTGTTGTGGTTGGTACAAATAAACATTTTTTGATTTACACTAAAATTACGTGTAAAACAATAAATTAGAGAGAAAGTTGTGATGAACAAAACTTTGAAGTCTGTCAGCTGCTGAGCCGACCGGATAGTCTGTCCGACTCACTCATCACAGTAGATACAGAAGAGATGTGCCTCTCACTTCCGATGCAGAAGGCTACAGGCAACACACTTCCTCGGAAAGTCGCTAAGATTTCTCCAGAAAGTCGGTCGATTTATCCGTGTTGTTTTGAATGACTGTCGGTGCCCTGACAGCTTCCAACCTCCTGAGGGAGTTCCACTCAGGAACTAGTTTGGTTGGGTAATCCTGTTTAAACACAAGCAGTTGGATAGCTCAAAAATCTACCAAATCCAATGTAAGAAATTGCTGTTTTTAGCCACGCTGAACGGATTTGTCTGAAAATAAAATGGGTTCTTCCATTGCCCCTGCTACATCCCTGCACTAAGTCTGGTGATAATCACGTAATTTACATGTTGCTCAAAGCAGGCTCTTCTTCTTGTTGGCTAAAATCGTGCATGCTTGTGCATGTAGAGATATTCTGCAGACAAGTGCAGGCCTATTAAATCAACCTCGAAAGGTCTCACTCCTGCATAGGTGCATGTTAGCGTGACCTTTATTGTGAAGCCTGCTGCAGTGATGGGACACGCCGTTCATCCGAGTGTACTGGATCTCTCGAATCAGTTCTTAAAAAAAACAAGTACCAAAGATTTGTTCACGGAATAATTCAGTTCAGTAGGGTAGATGAAAGATTCATTTGTCAAAGAGACTGACTAGCGTATGCTAGCCTCGGTTAGTGAGTTAGCCATTAGCTGCAGCAGTTCAACAAACAGCCCTGTGATGATCATCAATACGACCTTTCAATTGGCACCTTTGGCCGTGCCGAGTCAAACCATATCATTTCTGGTCCCACTACTAGTTAAAAGTAAAAATATGTTGCAGGCTAAGGACCTAGCCTAAGTGTAAAATACGTTAGCTTGTTTATTTGGCAACCACATAATAACTTTTAACGTGTGGAGACACCCTGAAGCTCCGACACCTCCGAGTTGGTTTGGTGACTTCTGAACGGACGTTGCCTCTTGATGACTCATGACCCTCTCAAACAAGTTCGTACTGCCGGACTCAACTCAGGTCTGTGCAGGAGATCAGAGAAAAAGACAAGAGTGTCCCAGTAGGCAACATGCAGAAGGAAAAGTCTTATGAGTCAGGACTTTCACACGACCTGAAGAGTAAATGTCACTTTGTGGGGGTTGTTCAACATTCTTGTCTGTGATAGAATTGTTAAGGGGTATTTATCCGACATCAGTCCCACGCCACCCTGGACTGACAAACATTAGCAGAGTAAAGCACCACACAGTATTTTCAGTTTCAGTGGCTTCATTTTGTTCTCGCTGAATTACGTTTTCATACTTTGCAGGGTAGCGTGCCCTGGCACTGCTGCCTCGGAACAATGGAGCCATCCATGTGAGCACTCATTGTGTCTATAGCCTGTGTAATGAGGGAAGTTCTCCCCAGTGATGAACCCTCATCCATTTAATTTTAGACACCCTTGGTGCCCGCTGCTCCACTTTGCTGACAATCTCCTGCGGTTAATGAAAACATAACAGACTGTTTAGCTGGTCCAGGAAAGATCCCCATCACCTCACAGTAATACCAGCCAAATGTACTCCCGGCCCACCCTTCGGAAATGTCCCCCAAACGGTCCCCTCCATCCCCCCTCTCTGTCTACCCCTTTGCCTCATTCACAATGCTCCCTTGTCACCCTCTTGCCCCTCAACATGCCTGAATGTCAGCCAAACCTATCCTGCTCCCTTCTTCTATATCCTCTGGGCTTCTACCATCTTCCCCATCACTCCTCAGCTTCCATTCCCTTATTTCCCACTTTCTCTCCCCTCTTTAGGAGCTATCTCATCCCACAAAATCTGCCCCCTACTCAACCCACAATTTGTCCTCAATCTGCACCCGTCCGACCCCACAACTGTTGGAGTCCAGCTCCATTTTGCCATCATGCTTCCTCCTTTCCTCTTGTCTTTTTCTGTCTTTGCTCATTCCTTTGCCGCCCTTGCTGTCACTCTCTCTCCCCTCTTTTTCTGTCCTTATCTCACTGCACCCCCATTCTCCTGCCTTTTCTGTTCTTCTGTTTGCCGATTCAATGGCTCAGTTCATTTTTCCCCCACAGCCCAGTTTGGAGAGGCTGTCTAGTCCATCTGAATGCAGCCTGGGAGACATGAAGCCCTGCCAGCTTCCGATGTCATTACTGGAACACAACACAGTCAGACAGGCAGACCCAAACACAACACGCCATGCCCATTTCTACACACGCCACAAAGCATGCACATAAGCCAACACATGTACACACACAAGGATGCGTTGACAGGAGAACGCAGTAGCACACGGTGTATCTACTGGGAGGAAGAGTGTACTCACCAATAGGACTTAGATCTTCATAGAATACACGGCATTGTACATCTTATGCATGTTATATTAACAATGAGTTAACTGACTTTGTATAATGGAAGATGTTGCCTGAAGTGATCTCAGCTCTACACAGTCACCTAATGTTGTCAACTCATGGCGGAATACCTGAACACAGACGTTTCCCTCAGCAAATGCAAAACAGGGCAAAAAGAAGAGCTGAAGAAGAGAAGCAGGAATCCAAATGAACGGTGGCATCTCCTGGAGATTTGAATGAACTATTGTTTGCTTCCAGGTTCGCCACATCAAGCAAAAAGGTGATAATATTTCCCTGTTCTGTTCCCAGATCAACGTGTGGGGACGCAGACTGCAGACTGATGACGAGACTCACTAGTTACCATGTTTTAGCCATCGTTTGAGGGTCCCTCTAAGATAACAAATCTCTCCGTCCTCTTTGGTTCTCACACAGTTTCACAGGACTTTTTTTGGAAGAGCCTGGACCATATTATCCTGCTTGAGATGATGTGATTAGTTTTAAGGCTTACGGGATGTTGATGCGAGGACACAGATGGCTTCTTTCTGCTGGCTTTTCCCACTGACAGTTGAACAGGCACTCTGCGACATCGAGTATAACTCACATCTTCTTTTCAGTGTCAGGCCCAGATAGCATGTGACATGAGATGAACAGAGGTAACTGAGCTCAGCCATCGTTAAGAAAGAACTGTTGTACTAACGACAAAGGGACAGAACATCTTGTTGGAAAACATCAACATGTGGAACCTCTTGGTGGTATTAAAGGGCTCAATTTGGGTTCATTGCCTTCTCTCAATATACTGCACTTGCTGTTAAACACATTGATCCCAACAGGCAATAAGAACTGAGAATCAATAAGATAAACCTTTATTCATTTACAGCATTACAGCAGCAAAGTGGGTAGTGCACACAGTAAAGAGCAGTGTTGGTTGTAGAGTCTGACTGCTGCAGGAAGGGAAGACCTGCAGAGGGTGAAGCAGCCTGTCGCTGAACGAGCTGCCCAGAGATGCTAATAGCAAACAATTTTGATATTTTTGAGGGACCAGAGAGGCGGAGATTCACAGTTTATGCTGGGATGCTAACTGACTTCAACAGTTGCCAGAAAATCCACTTCCCTCTTGTAGTCTTGTGAAGTAACACTGGAAGACCTGTTTACATTGCGCGGGTCCGTCGATAAGCACAGCTTGGTGAGACATGAGGCGCTCGGACCGCGTTCGCTCTGCACTGTGGGGTTGGATGAAGAGGAATATATGTAAACTTAAAGAATCTTCCTGCAGTCGTGTATTCCACATCTCTGTGCACCCTCATTTCAGGGTGTTACAGAATATTCTCAGGAAATGAGTTTGTGGGTTTTTGCAAGTTTTCATGCACATTGTCGACATTACACTACAGTAGTATGAGCAGTCTGATCAGCAGCATGACAGCCTGTCTTGTTGAAGTGCATTTCAGAAAGGCTTTAAAACAATTAACAAGCAGCCATTGTTCGCTACGGTTAAAACGTTTTGAGGGATTTTTTTCTTCTTCAAACAGTAGGAAGTGTAAGAAGACGTACAATAATGCATCCACACTGGGTAGTGAGAGGAAGAGGAGCAACAGGATAAGAAGGGTTGGAGATGGGAGAGACAGAGCAGCAGTGCAACAGGGAGAAAGAGAGAGAGGCAGAATGGTGGAGGTGGAGTTAGTGCAGTGGAGTCAAGCTTCATCCCCGTCTGACCTAACGATGTGATTGGCTGGGATCGCTGGCCTGAATACCTGATACCGGGCTCTGCTCTAATCGTCCTTTTCCTGTAGTTGGACTTGGACAACGCTCCTTTCTCCTTTTATCTTGCCTCGCTCTGCTCCCTCCTCAGATCAGGTTACTAAAAGAAAAGCGCCGCTCACCACCAGCTCTCTGTCTCTGTGCCCCATTGCTGTCCCTCTCCCACCAGTGCTGTCGCAGTCACGTTCCTCCACTCTCACTGCGACCTTTCTTCCTCTGTGGTGACGGTAAGAAACAAGATGGCTGTGATGAGCCTGGCGAGACAGCGGGCAGAGGCCTGCACCAGCAACAGGATATTATAGAAAGGAGATGTTGAACATTAAACAGGTGCAGTGGAGTGTTTGACTGAACAGCATGAAGGACCAAAGCAAATGTGATGATCCTTGGAAACCAGATGATTTTGCGTACATTGCATACATTTATAATCTTATAATATAACACTTAGAACGGTTTGATATTACTGCAACTTCTGATCAGCCACTGTTTAAGTCTGAGCACCAAAATGAATTTTATTAAAAGAGACATAATCAGCTATAAATATTGACCACTCTACATCGGACAGTCGCTTCGTATTTTGTCTTTGTATTTGGTTAAGACTGAGTTTAACCAACATTAAATGTTGTAACAACCACACACCTCACGTGCTGCGGCGACACACGTAGTTTAGGATTGAAAGCCACAGTGATCAGTTCTAGAACAACTGGTTAAAAAGTAATATCACCTACATTGAGAGGGTCCAGTATTGTAGACAGCAACTGGAGTACCACAGGGTTCAATACTGGGTTCACTGCTTTTCTCCGTGAGCATGCTCTTAACAACATGAAGCCAAGCAAGCAACAGATACTATAAACCTATAAGCCGCTGCCTCCGTAGTACTAAAACAGCAGGTTTATTGGCTCGAGCTCAGAGGGTCACTTCTCAGGAAAACTAGGTGTTCAAACAAGTGATCAAACTTTATTCTCCCCGTTGAGGACAGTTGTCTGTATTTGATATGATGTCCTACCAAGTAATATCTAGTGTTGTCCTAGATTTTCCTGTCCCGCTTCCTCCTGCGAGAACGTGGAAGGGACACGGTGATTCGGGGGCCAGGTGTTGCTGTATGTGGATTCTCAGTGTCACTGTGCACAGTGGGAGGACAAAGACAGTATTGAGGAGGGAGGCATGAAGTAGGGAGTAGCACAGGATACTCTTACAGACCGACCAGCGTTTGTGCCAAGTCCTCCCTTCATACACACAACAGATACTGTGTTCAGTTTCTCCCCACTCCCAGCTTTGTCCTGTCTGGCTCTCTTTCTCTCCCTCCTACTCCCTCTGCCGCCTCACCCTTTCTCTTCTTCTTTTTTTTCTGTGTTGAGCAGGTTGGCTTGCATTAGAGTTGACATCTTGGCTGTAGATGAGAGGCCCAGATACCAGAAGATCTAAGAACAGTCTTGGGCATTTGAGACTTTTCCCTTAAACTCTAGGACACAAAGAGACGAGAGGAACCGACCTGACAGAAACCTGACGAGGGTCAACAAGGGCTCAAAATAAGGTTTTGTCGAATTTGTTTGTAATGTGAAACTTTTCTTTCACTTTGGCCTTTAGGACTGAAGTAATAATAATGTTTGTTGTTTTTCAAAGATGTGCCTGAACAGATCAGATTTAAGGACACTGAAGGTGAAAGTCTCAGATTTGTGCTTATAGCGCCGGGGAGGCACGAGTCAGGGTTCACACCAGGTCCTTGGTAACGACATCATCTATTTATCATTTATCAATGGTTAATAAATCCATTTACCACTTCTATATGGAACATTTAGAGGCCCTTAATAAGAATAACTAGGGGTTCAATGATGACTGTATGGTAGGTGGCTGCAGAGGACCAACCTGAATATAAACTGATGTAGATCAGCCACAGCAGTGACAACACACCCACTGTGAAGTACCTGGCGGTCCACTGTCAGCTCTCTTAGCTGTTAGCTCACGGTCGGACTCCTCAGCCTGGCCAAGCCAGCTGCTATGCCAGTGGTGGGGAAAGGGACGGCTGCCAGCGGCAGAGATGGTACATTCAGGTGCAAGTCGTAGAAGTGATTGTGGGCGGGGCCAGACTTGAGCTGGGGTTGCGTCTGGACCTCCAGCTCCACCCTTTGGCTCTGGACTCACAGACAGCAGGGAGAAGAGCCATCAGAGGGCATTATGTCTTTAAATGCTCCCAAACTTTGACCTCAGAGGGTCTTCATCATGACACCTCCAAACGCTCTGATTGGCTTCTTTGTTCCTCCAACCTGGGGCAGCTGCTTGTGAGGGGGACAGAACTCTGAATTGCGAGACACAATTCCAGAAAGAGGCGAGTGATTTGAGGGCCAGCCATGGTTACACTTCTAACAAGCTATAGTGGTATGGAAACCAAACCCCACTGCAACGCTCTCCTCTGACCTGTTGAACGAGGTTAAAACCATGTCAGTTAAACAGTGTGTATATACACACACCGTGCAGCGCACCTGCCTTACTGTGTTGTGCAATGAATACAAACTATTGGAACGGCTTTCTGATGATGAACTAGTTAACATGTAGATATGAGGACACTGTGTTTGTGTGTTTCTCTGATTGGGTGTGACCTGTCTTATGGAGATAACATCATGTGATAGTGAGAACCCCCCCCCC
>CAAKHC010006355.1:7222-42210 GCA_901007825.1 Macroramphosus scolopax | reverse complement strand
TCCAGCGCTCAACTCCAGGCGCGACTCCGTCACGCTACAAAGTGAGCGGATTGGTGATAAACCTTCTGAGAAATCGTGAAAATTAACAAACAGAGTAACGAAGGCCCGAGGGGGGGAACGGCATTTAAATGACTTGTTTTGCTCATGCAGGAAGGAATGAGAAAATTAACTTTGATTGACACACAGAGAGAGAAAGGAGGGATGTTTCCATGAGGGAAAAATGCCGTGCTGTGCATGTATTCTGAGCAGGAGCATATTTTCTACGTTTCGTCTCGGTGCGTCAGAGCGAGCTGGTGAAAGATGTGTGTGTCAGTGGGTGAGACGCCGAGGTTTGATTGGCAGGAGGGCGCAGCAGGAATGTGCCTGGCTGCTGCTCTCTGCGGGACGGGTACAAACCGCTCAATCATCGCGTGGGAGAGTAATCGTTACGGGCAAATCGTTACATGAACAGCGGGAACCGAGGCCGTGCCAAATATGCGGAGCCCGCGAGAATTCTTTCGGGGGAGGAAGTCAACAAAATTCAAGGGAATAATGGAGAGGAAGATGGATCGTAAACCAGAAGAATATAGCGGACAGGCATGATGAGGATTTTTTATGTTCGTAGGAGTTCAGTAGTTCACAGGAGGTGAAAGCGGACGCTTGTTTGGGAAATTATGCATGATCTCCCAGAGCAATGCCGTTTCTGTTATTAAAGTTTAAAGGACAACTGACGAGGTGTGCAAAGGCCTAAGAGGGATCCTCCGAGTAGCACTAAATGATCCGTCGATGTGTATTTCCCAGGTTTATGACTTCATGAATGCCCCTGTATTCGTCCTGTCTTACGCCCGGTGACATTTTCCTACATTTGTTGCACGAATTAGCCTTTTAAACGCTGTGCTTCCTTTTAGCCGCGGCAGAGCTTTTAGCAGACCATAAAGAGGGAAGACAAATAGTCCTCACAACTTGCATGATGCAAGCTGGATAGAGCAACTGGAATAAATCTGCAAAAGTGCACAACATGTTAATCAGCGGCCAAATTCACGACAGTTGCTCGATCAATCAGCTGAACATTCTGTCTGGTTTTATTATAGTTCCACTTAAATAAAAACTGGCAAAGACTCTTGTTGCACAACAACTCAAGAATTTATTGCCTTTGCCCAAAGCTAACAGAATGCCAGTCTCTCACTTCATACTTCATAATGCTCGCTCGCCCAGCGTTAATATGACAATATGTGGCTGTAATTGCAGCCGCTAATCTATGCTGACAACAAATATTTTTGCAGGGGGAATATTTTCCTGAAACCCAGACCGAGCCTGCGGGCCACTAATTTACACAACAGATGTGGAATTGAACAAAACATTTAAGTTTTCTAGATCTATTCTTCTGAACTTCTGAAAAGCGCGACGACCTAAACGAACGGGAGTGATTGCATGTCCGCCAGCTGTTGAGACACGGGAGCTTTTGCTGTGTGCAGGTGTGTCAGGCTGCCTCAAGGTGCACAAGAGACTGGAGGTTCATGTTTAACAATGTGTGCCAGAACTGTCTCGCTTGTCTCTAATGTTTTTTTCATTCATCTGTGCAGCCATGTGTGTGTGTAAAGCAACCTTAGGAGGTTCCTGCTCCGACATGCTACTATCTATGGACGCCTGTGAAGGTGAATAAGTGTGAGCTTGCACATCTTTTTTATCCGTATTTGATTTGTGTGCGACTTTATCCACGCTCATTAGGAAAGCCCAGGAAGAATCATATAGATGAATATACATCGTAAATCCTGGTTTTATTTCCCCCCTGCTAGTCTCTCCGTACTTCTCGGAGCATTTGAGGCTTTGCTCCGCAGTGCTTGACATCTCACTGGCTGAGCTCCTGCTGAGCCCCGCTCCCAGGTCTGGGGGTTCATCCACGGCCTCTCCCTTTTCCTGGCTCTAACCTACTTCAGCTCTCAGGCTTCCTGCTCGTCACCGCTGTGTGACAGAGAAAGAGGGATGACCATTGCATGCACATGCGTAGGGCACATGTGTGTGTGTGTGTGTGCACGCCCTGCAGGGTCCCCACCCTCTTCCTCTGCAGTGCCATGCGGAGGGAAGGTCGCTGAGGACAAATCATCACACGGAGAAAAAAGACAGAGAAAAATGGCAGTTTTTCTTTGGAAAGCACATTCTCATGCCCGGGTTGTTTTTCCTGCCAAGCAGTTTTTTGGGGGGAAATTCATGTTTATTTTACACCTGGACATCATGGATCATTTCTTCAGCAAACCTTAATTTCATAATAGTATCTGATTGGACTTGCATCAAACTAGTCACTGACGAAGTTTCCAACTGTCCGGACCATGACGCAGGGCAAAGGATGGATAGCTTTTCTTTCCGCTGCTTGAATCCAAATTCAGAAATTTAACATTGCCAGTGAACCAACCGATCACTTACGCAGGACAGTAAAACTCCCCTTGTAGGACTTCGTGCCTGACAATCAGTTTCTGACAAGTCACAGGCTGCATGAGTTGCATCCAGTGCTGCAGCTCTTCCGCCTTCTACTTCATGCCGCAGCTCTGGAGCTCTTTGTCTGTTTAGGCTTACAGCCATCAGACTGCAGCTTCATGCAGAAAACACACACATTTAAGATGCATTTAGAAACAGACCCACATAATTTGAGCTCACATGGGGCCAAACTCAGTCTTTGCTGATCACTTGGCGTCGTTGCAGCTAACTCTTCTCCGAGGCAGAATGATTGCCCGTTCACTATAACACTGTTTGGTTTGGCTTGAGACACCCGAGCATGAACGTATGCAAATATCTAGGCCTGCATTAGATATGCACTCATTCATACTGATTGCTTATTAACATGAAAGTCACGTTATGTTACTTTCAAATTAGATTGCAGCATGTAGTTAGTTACGGTTGTGATTCGTGATTAAAACCACAAATAGCCCCGCGTGACACAGCCCACCGGCACATGTCTCTGTCCTCTCCGTGACCCGTAAGTCCTTTCTTCCTGCCCACCTAACTCCTAAAGATTAGCAGAGTGCTCACTACCTGTCCACCTGCTAGAGGCATCACATTTACGGGCACCAGGGTGATCTCAGGGGTCTATTTGGTTCTAATTCTTGGAAGCAGAAATCCAGAACCCGGCCAGGAGGATCTATAATTGGAACTGCTATTGTTCAGCCTGGGAGGCCATGTGTATCAATATCAGTATTGTTTGTGCCAGATGCAATATATTTGGAAGGTTTTCCTGGCATGGCGGAGCTGTTACTTGATTGTACCTTGATTACGACTTTGACCTTTTTCCAAGTAGGACATTTAAGGAGTTGTGCCCTTGTCTGACGGCGCACAGTGTTTGCTAGCGGCACCAGATCGGCTGTAAAGCTGCACTTGAAGCTTTCATTGGCTTCCTCTCCTCCCCGACAGGATGCCTCCGTGTCACCTGGATACCTGCAGCCAAGGTGAAACCCGCAGAATGCGAAGCCCGTCTCTGTTACGCACGCCAGCAACAATGGAGGGCTGCTTGGACCGAGCAATTTCGGAGCTATCAGATTGAAACTCAAGATGCCCGAGCCAGTCAAGTCAGTCAGGAATTTCTAAGAGGGGTGGGCGGCTTTTGAAAAACTTTAAAAACAAAAAAATACCACAAAAAAGCAAACCTCTCATGGCTCGAAAATCTTGCGGAAAATGCCACCATGAGGCTTTAAGAGTCTCAATTGTCTACGGTAGTAAAATAACTTTTCCTCTGAGTAGTTTAACAAAACCTCTCAGGTATTTCGGATGTCTTTGAGAAGTATTGTATTCCCATAAGTAGATGAGTTCAGGTGTAATACTATTCCGTTCATTTTTAGGGGCGCCGTTATCTTGTCTGTCAAAGGTCCATTGAGTTTTGTCCAAAACTCAATGGACCTTTTTAAGGTTTCAGTTTTAAGGGTCTGGTAGCTACATCTCCCCGATGTGCATTCATACTGCGGTTTTCCACTCATGACTGCGTGTAATCAAGACAGGCTAAACTAAATGATTTATGTGATCTCCTCCTGTCTTTGCGCTGTTAGCGCTGTAAGCCGAGCATGATCCATCTCACCAGAACTGTATTCCTGCTGGATCGGAGAGCGCGACGTGTGCAGATGCAAACGCACACTCATGACATACCTGTTCGTCCTCACGATAAAACTCGATTCCGCAGCTGAGAGACAGCTTCCAACTGGTCTGCCGCTCTCGGGTTTCACACCGCCGGGGATTCGCTCTTCAACTGAAGAGCGAAAATTCGGCCACCTTAGCCTGCCGACCTGCTAAGCTTTCTCTGTCTAGAATGAATAATCTCCAGTAAAGGTGTCAACACTGTAATACGATCAGTCTGTCTGCCTGTCTGAAGACATTTAAAGTGCAAATATGTCACCTTAATGTTAATGAATTAGGCTTGCAGAGTTCAATAACAAGGTTTAATACACTTATATCATAGTCCGAGCAATTGCTCGTCTTTTATTTTGAAATTTCTCTGCATGGGTACTGTGTAGCACGAAGGAGCCGTGGCTGTACCAGAGGGCCGCCCCTATACGAACTGTTAACCAACCCGCTCCCTCCGGAGCTCTGAGCGGGGAGAATCAACCAGCACCCTGGTGCATTCCATAAAGTAGCAGCATCCGATACCAACAATAAAAACTTTTTGGTGATTTGTTGCCCCCTATAGGTTTTGAGGTGCAGCGTCATCCAATGATTGTACATCATGGTGCCTCTTGTGAATTTCTTATCGTTTCTCCTCAGGTTGACCGCACTTCGGCCTCCGTGTACTTCCGACTGAATGTATTCGGATCCTTTAAAGATCAGGTGTCTGTTTTCGTGAATTCATTTTTGTTTGTCAGGTTCAGGTTGGATTTCCACCGGTTGTTTTGAGGATTATATCCATAAAGACCTCTGTAAACCTCTAGTTTGCTGTCTAACCTTCTTAGAAAACGGTGTGACCGTAAGGTTAAGGTTGTAGTTATCTGTTTTCCCAAAGCTCAAATGCTCTCACACTCTCCTGTGTGAGCCTTTTCAACATGCTTGTATCTGAAAAAGGGAAGGACAGGGAGAGGAAGGCGTCCAGGGATTCTTCAGCGGGCTTGTTCTGTAGCTGTGCCGAGCGTTGCCAAACCCTGCTCCCTGCTGAGATGACCCTGGGCACACGCCCCAGCTGTGCAAACACAGCCGCATTGCTGAACACACACTCACGTTTAAGCTGAGCCAAATCCAATTATTTGCCCTGCCGTGAGACTTTCATTTCAGTAGCACACATTCAGTCACCTTCCTCGCTGCGTACGAGCTGCGCCGCCGGGCTGCACGAGGCCGACAAACGCCCCACTGTGGGTTCCTTCTCTTCTGTACTCCTCTTGTGTGAACATTTCACAGCTTGTCAGCTTAATTTCTCACCCTCTTGCTCATGTTTCTCCCCCAAAAAACTCCGGCGTGACAGTAGGTATCAATTCTCCTGGAAGGAGAACCACCAAAGTCAACAGGGAGGGGATGCGAGGCTCACAGACGTTCGCCAGTCGACACAAACAGCGGGCCACAGAGAGCAGAGCCCCGTATGAACATAAGCCCTCAGGCTCTTATGTAACCTCCAATATTCCCTCTCCCTGCAGCTCTGGTCTGCTCTCCACCAACTCCTGTGAGAGCTATCTGGCTGCGTATCAGCTGAATGCTCCACTATCTTCCCGGTTTGATTGATTGATAGAAATAACAAGGAAATCAAAGGTCTTTATAACACGGAATCGTCCTTAAAAAAAACCTTTGCAAGGATTCTAATCTTACTTGGAGATTCTCCTCAAACTTGAAAGTGCTGCCAGGTAATACAACCGCCTGATAAAGACTCTAAATAATCTGATACCTGACGGTACTCAGTGGTAAATGGGAGATAAGATGCTGTTATGCTTCCTAATGTGCCAGTGTTGTTCATTTGATATGTTCGCCGGTATCTGCAGACAAAAGTCTGCTCCCCAATCTGCAGACTATCAGATTGCCTCCAGCTAGATGAGCAGCCTGGTCGTTCAGGCTGCAGACATGAGCTGACATCTTAATGGCTTTGATTGCCCCTGTCCTCTGTTTCCTCCTCTCTTGTTGAGTGGAGAATATTACCGAGAGTATCTGCTACCAGCTACCTAAACCTGGACGGATACATCTGCACCTGACACAATTTCTGGTTATAATCATTGTACTTTTTCTACATTGTAAAAATCGCATTGCAGTGACGTTGCGTTCAAGGCCAAGGACACTTGAGTCAAACACACAGAGGTACACAGAGGACCAGCGCTTACTCCAAGAATGCTGAGCAAGTCTGCCCACATATTTGGAGACCGTCACTCCGGCTGCGCCGCTGTTGGAACAAGTTAGGTGTTAACTGACAATAGTTTGTTTGAGAGAGGAGTTCTTCAGGCGGCTCGGGGTAATATCAGTACAGTAACACCCTTATGACCGAGGCTTTCCGATGACCCGGTGTGACCTCATGATGCATTCAAAACTGGTTGTAGCAATAAAAGGCTCTGCTTTTTTTTTCGCTTTGGAGGTAAATGATTTTCTTGAGCTATCGGAGCATTTGTCGGCCTACAGAGAGGCTCTGTGATGCGAGAACAATCATCTCTCTATCACAGTTCTTGGCGTGAGCTCAGATGTTCACATGCAAGCAGAGAGAAGTGCAACAAATGTTTATTATAAAGCTGTCTTAGTCCCTGCCTGGACACTCAATTTTTAATTTACGTTGTTTTACTTCCTGTCTTTGTTATATTTTCCCGCTCTTTTTGATTACCTGCCCCGCCCTGATGTCATTGTTGTATAGATAATCCAGTCTCCAGCCTTTTAGTTGCCAGATTGTCTTCGTACTTTGTGAAGTCCAGTCTTCTGACAAGTCCTTGCTACCGATCCCTAAAGATACAACCCTTGTTTTTTTTCCTATTATGCAAGTTTCTCATGTATGAGCTAATCAGCCTGCCAACTCCTGGATTGTTTGCCTCCGTTGCCTAACTATCAGTGTCACGACTTATCAGTAAGTCATCGGACAGGTCGTTTCTCTGCCAATCCTTTGTTGAACCTTTTGCCGAGTTCTTTTGTTTCCCCGGTGTTTCGCCACGACGCTATCGTGAACCGACACACTGCTTCCTGCGCGACCCGGCTCCCGAGTCGTCCTCCAAAGTGTACGGCTTCTTATAATAAACACAGAAGAGTTTATTTACGTGCTCACTCACAGACACACATACAACACGTGAAGTTAGACAAACAGGGTTCTTGATAGCTGATTTACCTTCCCTGAGAGGTCTTTGTCTGCGCTCAGAGTCGGTTTCGTCCGTCAATCGTCTGAGATGATTGCACTGTCTGGACTCTTCTGATATTGACAAGGCCCCATTAAGCCGTCCCTTCATGTTTACTGTGTCATCGTACACCGGCCGGGGGAACTCATTGTCTCTGATCTCCTGTGTGTCTCTGCTAAAAGTTCCCCGGGGTGATTGTCATACTTAGAGGGCCCGAGACAAATCACTGGATTTCCCCCGGCTTGTCCGACGATGTTGTGGTTTGTTTGGCTGCGGAAGAATGTTTAGTCAAGTGGGGATGTCTGGGAGCGCCTGTCAGATGGAGACGACGGCGCTTTTAGAAGTGAATCATACTATTACCAGTGTTTGTTCTACTGCAGGATAATCTAAACCTGACTGTTCATGGAAGCGTGGCACTTTCTTGGCTAAAGTCGGCTGTATTTGAGGAACGTTGCCGTAAACGATACAGATAACATCCGGAGACTGTCACGGCTTTAAGATTAATGGTGAAATTGACTCAAATTAATAATAAAACAACTGAAGATTCGGGATTGTGAAGTTAAAGATGCCATGCTAACAGGCAGGGCGGTATCCCACTATTTTTACGATGCTGCCAACCAGATGAGCTCAGGGTTCGAGAATGCGACAGAATATGGGAATTTAAGATGGTTCGACGGTCAGGCGACTCCGCAAACGAGCGGCTTAATTTGGGAGCAGGCATGCAACGGCGCTTCAGCGACCGCAGACGGCGTTCTGGAGAGGACCAAGTTTCACAGCGTATGTCGCCGTCGGCAAAAAACAGTTCAGGATACTCGGTGGAACAAATTCAGTTGGCCCTCGCTGTCGTATGAGAATCTTCACGATTGCAATTTCTCTCTCACTTTCGCTATTAAACGTTACCTAGCTGTACACCACCCACGTTTCATTAGCTTGGCCCTCGGTGATGTGTGGTCACGATGCAGGCCAAACGCTTGCCAGGTTTTGTTCTTTGTCTATTTCAAAAGAAAAACAGCGGATCACTGGATTGGTCTTCTGGGAGGTCTGGCATGGACAGCTTGCATGCATTTCACGGAGGGATCTGTGTTTGGGGAACTGCCATCGTCAATTCTGCAGAGACTTACAATGAGATGCCACAGTAAATGCCACAGAGTAAATGGATGAAATAAAATTAAATGGCCGGTGTTGAGTGTGTTCCCGATTGTTTATCCAGCCAAGAATGGCCGGCGGTACCAGAATCCAGACGGTGCAGCGGCACAAGCGTCTCATATTTCTCTGTCATACTGGCGCTCAGACAAGATTTTACGGCTAACTTGGGTGTATTTTTTTTTTTTTAAATACTCCAAACACTGCACGTATACAAATTGTGGAATATCCCAAATCCATTAGAGTGGAGTCTTAATTATATTCTGTCCAGAAATACTGATTTAAGATAACATTGCTGCTCATTATAACACTGATACAGAAAAATGGAATGTTTCACCTTCGCCGGTCAGTATGAACTTTATCAAACGGGGTGGTGGAGTGATCTCAAACTGACACTCCCACTCATTTCTTGATGAGGAGTTCGTTCTGGTGCACAGTTCAGGCCAAAACAGGCCATTAAATTATAAAAAAAAACAACTGATCCTGATAAACTGAAGGTATGCATTTCGTGCTATATTAAACTCCAACATGTCAAAGTCGACTGACTCGTATTTTCATTTCATGAAAAGTAGTTATTTATCTTTTAGCCTCTCAAAACACGGAGTAAGTCAAGACTAAGACTGTATAGGGCACCGCTGCAAAACCGCCTATAAACTGTTATAATCAATCATCCGGTGACAGTCATCTTTATGTGTGAAATCCCGCTGGTGTTTTTGAGTCGGACGTGCAGCAGCACACACGGGGCTGAACAGTGAACCCGTTGGCCCGCATCGTGTGGAACATCGTGTTGTAATTGCGCTACACAGCTGTCAATTTTAATCCTTCCGCGGACCGACGTGATGCAGGAGGACAGGTGTGTGTGTGTGTGTGTGAGTCCGCGGTTATGAATAAAACCCTGTCTGAAATCCCACTTTCTTTTTAAAAAACGACCCGTCCATCGCCGTGGCTGCTTTCGTCGTGGCGGGCGGTCTCGCGTTCACACGCTCGGCCATCGCACACAGCTTCGTTACCGATAGAAGTCAGAGGTTAGGGTCACCGAACTTCAAATTATCTACCTCCATGAGTTCAGATCTGGACCTGCTGCTGGCACTAAATAAGAACCAGGTACTTGACAAAGGGATCTGGAGTTTGAATCCTCTTGGGACAATGAATGTCTGCACAAAACCTCCAGCAGTTGTTGAGAAGTCTCAATGTGTTGAACCAGCAGGCTGACATCCATGCAGCTACACATGGCTAAACATATTGTTCACACAGGCTTTAAAGCAATAAATCTTTAAGGGCCTGGCTTATTTTTTATTATTCAGCCCTCCACAGATAAAGTTGCCCCTTGTATCCCTGCCCAGATGGTGTCTTGGAACCACCGATCGCTGCCCTCCCTCCATATTGTAATTCATTGCTCTCCTTGATGAACTACATGATGGATTAGTCAATCAGCTTTCTGAGCCTGAGGTCAGGCAGACGGAGGAGGAGAAGATGACTGATTCGGGGGAAACCAACTCATGATTGTCCGCACTCTTTTTTTTTTTTTTTTGCTTGAGTTTCACAGTCTTGCATAATCTCCCCCCGCCTGCGTTCATGCTGGAATCAGATATGACAAAGGGCCAAAGCCATCCATCACGGGCAGAGGCGGTCGGGAGGAAAACAAGTGGCTTTCTTGTCTTTAAGTGGGCGTGATTGAAGACGCACACTGGGCGGATTTCCTTTAAAGCAGAACTATTACGTCAAAGTGTCCAGCTGAGGCTTCGCAGCTTCTTGTTTGACCCGTCGGAAGGAGAGCTTGACCTCGACTAAAGTAGAGGGATGAATACGAGCACGGAAGCTAAATATCTGGACCGACAATCTCATCTACCCTATTTGACGATCCAGTTTTGGTGGTTTGATGAACTGCTTTACAGTTTCCATGGACCATGTATATTTTGAGCATGTGAATACATTGAGCAATGACTTTTATCTCGTTTGTAATACTTCTCTTAGAAGTCCGATCGCTCCCGGCGCTGCTGCCTCCGTGCATGCACGGCCTCCGCACGTCACCCAACGGCTTGCGGTTCAACCCTGAAATGTCCCACAACGATATCCCCTTCTGTGCTTTGAATAGAAACGGCTGCAGGAAAGGCTGTCATGTTTCAGGAAATGATGAGTGCGAGTCTTCCTTCCACTCCTCCGCCGCTCTGCCCTCGCTGACATCGCCATGGTAACCGACGTGGACCTGTAAATATTTCCAGGAGGAAACCACGTTGTGAATTTCTTCTCGGGCACTTGAGAAGTTACCCAATATGTTTATTATATCCTCAGAAGAGGAGCTTTAGAGACGTTTATGTAACTTTGTAGTCGTATTATCTTAAGAGAAAACACTTGATGATGTGGTTCTTGTGGCGTTGTCACCATGCTTCATGCTGTTTGCTTAAACATTGAGGGCCTCATTAAAAACCCAATATTAAATGTAATAGCAGTCATTACCTGAGTGGGAAAACCGCATCATGTCTGCTGCAGAGATTAATGTGAAGCTATTTCTATATTAAGACGTCTCCCTGCTGGCTAATGGGATGTTGAGGCCTTCGCTCTGGATTTCATAGCTCCATCTGTTTGTGTTGTAAGCAGGAGATGTCAGTTTCAGGTGTCCCACCACGTAATAAGCCCCCGGTTAAAGTTCACGACGGGCCCCCGTGGCCCCACACATGGTCAGCAGGTGGACTAACCTGTCTACTTAGCAGGAAATACGCTACCTGCTAATGTTGCACACTTGGACTGGTCAAGTGCTCAAGTTGCAGTCAGTTTGTGGTCAGCGCCGGAGTGATGAATCATGATTTATTGGAAGGGCACAGCCGGTGTGAGCATTACAGGATTTGGCCCCTGTTTGCATCGCAGGCTTATAATTTGTGGTCCGAAGGGATTCTCGCTAAAGCCAGCAGATAGTTTAAGAGAAATGGCTGCTGACAAGTACGGTATGAAATGATCGATGATAACCTCTTAAGATGAGTTATCCAGTTGCCTTCTACAGAGAAAGTCATGTGATTCCGTCTGTAAGGCAGCCGAGGACAAATCCATCTTAGTAACCTTTTGTTGATTCTAAAGTTGCTCTGATAAAGAATGAATATATATGTATGTATTCCTCTTCCTAGCACAACCTTTAAAGCAATGAAAACAGGTTTTCGTGGTTGAATTGGTTCGTCTGCTTGCTGCTTATCCTGTCGCAGGGTCGTGGGGAGCTGCAGCCAATCCCAAGCCGACGTTGGGCACGAGGCAATTACAGGGCTGACACATAGAGACAGTCAACAATTCACAGTCACATTCACACCTGTGGACAATTTAGAGTCTCCAATTAACCTGACTGCATGTTTTTTGGTCTGTGGGAGGTAATCGGAGTACCCGGAGGAAACCCAGGCAGGTAGAAGGAGTATCAGTTTGTTGTCCTCAAACTTTATCGTCAATAATTAATGCAAACTTAAAGACCATCATACATTTTACGTCTTTATCTCAAGTTTGTAGAATTCCTCTTCACTACATTATCTCTCTGATGTCCGTGCTCCTCTGTATTTGTTGCTAACGACCATATATGGACACCGTGATCTATTATACTGCCCGTAGACTCAACTTGTGTAAAGTTGTTTGGAGCTAAATATAGTAACTACTATGTTTGAGCAACCGCCTCTCATAAACGAAGTTTGTCTACCATTTGTTTTACACTTTGTTTAATATGAGCGGGACTCTCTAGCGATGCTGTTTCATGATGAGTGGCCGTGTCAAGGACGGGCTCATGCATCGTTAGGAAAGACATCGACACGTGAGAGCAACGGAGCGTGAATGCAAAGGGGATGTGATGACAGCGCCAGGGAGTTTCTTTTTTTTTTTTTTAATTTTATCATCAAAGGTTTGAATTTTTTTCCCTCCCCCCCGAGGCTCCTCATTCCTCCCGAGATGAGAAGTGGTGGGAGTTGAAAAGGGCAGCGATGGAGACAAGTCGAGCTTCCTGCCACTCCTCTCCTCGTGTTCAGTGGACAGAACACACTTGGGATGCATAGATCGGTAAATGAAGCAGAAGGTACATCTTCAAAGGTCGTTTGAGGAAGAACATTAAGATGAAAACGATGGTGCCGTTTTTATTGAAGTTTCCCCGAAGAGCAGGTATCTTGACTGAACAACTGAAGGGAAAATTGTAACCAGGAGTGTTTTTACTTCCTTTACATCCGAAGGGTGCCTTGTTTATAAAGGCGAGCCAAGACTCTGTCACGGCCTTTATGACTCTTACCTTTGTCAGTCCAAAATCCTGCAGCAGCCACAGGCTTTGGTCTGTAATGAGCAAGTACGAAGCTAAGAGCATCGTAATACCGTGGTTCCTTCTCGGTGAGTGGAAAAAATCCTCTCATATGTGGACCAGGAATGGATGTGGCCAGAGGTCCTCAGATAAGAAATAAGGCGCCCTTTTTTTTCCCCAGCTTATGAAAAGAGGAGTGGCGAAGGGAGAGGAAAAGAACGCCACAATGTTTCCTCTTCCAAAATGTGTTAAGTGAACGCTCACATAAATCCCCTTGAAAGTGGATTAGCAAAAATATCTTTTCCTCTTAGGTTTCATTCAGACAGGAGCCAGTCCTGAAAAAAGAAGGGCTGTCCTTATTCAAACATTGGACGGAAACTTAATCAAAGGCAGCAGTGCACGTAACTTAAGTCTAGTTTTGGTCTTCTGTAGCCTGGTAAAAGTCACTCACTTTTCATAGTTTCCACCCAAACAGTGGAAGCTGGCACCGCGTTATAGGAAAGCTCAATTATGATATCAGGTTGGTGTTATTACTGTTGATTATGTGCTTTTGAAGACCCGATTTGCCCCGGAGTTTACTTCCTCTCCTTTTTCCCTAGTTGAGACGACCTCTTTGAAATCCAACTCCCCGCGGAGGTTAATAAATCACCGGCCCTGATTCCCTGTTTTGCTTTCACCCTTGCCCTTTGTCACATTGACACAAACGTACACATGCTAACACACGATCCGAGCCTCACGGGGTGAAGTTTTTCGGAGACTGGGACGCCTGTCCGAGGTGGTTCTTTCAATTATGGCTCCGTCGAAAGTGGGAGTGTGTGTTTTCTTAACCTCTGTCACGTTCACTGCAAATAAACCCAACCATCGTCTGAGCCTGTGCATGCGTGCACAAAAACCAACAACACTCAAGACCGTAAAGGAACGATATCTTCACGTGTTGCAGGGCTAAAAAATGACATTCATTCAATACTAACTGTTTTTTTTTAATTGGGTTAAATTGACCATGAAGGAGCAAAATGAAACTGCCAGCTGTTCACTGTCAGTGAAGTTACTTCCAGTATTCAAAAGAGCTATTCTTCATTTTCAGAATTCATATTCCTGCCACTAGGGGGCAGTGCAACATGTCAGCTTCACATACACTAGTAAGTAGCTACATAAACTTAACATTAGTGCCTCTTTTTCTATGTAACATGTGCAAACATCAAGGGCCCTGTCGTCCACCCGGTGCAAAGCGCTGCGAAGCACAGCACAAGTGTTATTGCTTGTTTCTGACTGACACGCCCGCTCGTTTTCCCGTCCAGCGGCAACTTTTGTTTGAAACGGGTTGTCAGATTTGTCTGGTGTTAAGACACAAAAAGTGTGGGAGAAAAAAATCATTTGGGGGAGGACGGGGTCTTGAGTGAAGACATCTGGTCACTTTTTTTTTCAGTCCTGTTTCTTAGCTGACACACAAATCAGCAAAGCTTCTAGTTAGGTCTGTACGTTTGAATTACGTCCGCCGTATCCCCGGCTTGCGGTTGCGCAACGTTTTATTTTCATCATTGGTGGCAACGATCGAGTTCAACGCCGGACATGTCATCAGGGATCTCGTGTTGCATTCAGACATGAAATAGCTGTATTTTGATAATAGCTTCTCATATCAACTTGTTGCTTTCCCATGCGAAATACGATGAATTCACTGGGATATGTTGGGGAGGGGTCGGCAATTTGAGAAACATGCTCAAAGCAGTTTCTCACATGTATAAGATGAATTTTCATACTCCATTTTATTTCTTTGCTGCAGGTGTAATTACGCATAAAAAAACTGCAAGAACAGATGCAAACAACAAATATTGTTGCGCAACAGCTGCCCCCTGCAGCGACCCATACCCAACAAAAATATGCCTGCGCATTAAGATCCAGGTCATCCGAGGAGGCTCATGCCCACATTTTCCTGCAGTGACTTATGTGTTGTTCCAGATGCCTACAGTCTAAGTGACTGCAGCTAAGCTGTGCTGAGTGTTGGGCTTTAGACCAGATTTGAATTGTCTTAGTCAAGACTCGACTCTGTGGCTTTTTCCCACAGGAACCTGGTGGACGTTTTTTGCTGCAGTTGCTTAGCAGCACTTTTTTTTTTTAGCCACATAACTAAAATTTCTGCAACCTCTGACAATGTGAAGAACTACGTGCACCCCAAACCCACATCGCATGCTTTGCTTCGCTCTGCCGTTCTTGGCGCAGGCAGTTGAGCCCGAGATATTACAGGGTGTTTATGGCCCACGGAGAGCAGCTGAGGGGCCCTGCGCTGTGCATCCTTGAGAATGCGGGCCCTGCTGTGTTGCTAATGGGCCCTATCCAAGATGACCCCGGCCCTTCCTCCAGGAGAGGGGTCTTCTGAGAGGGACATGCAGCTAGGAACAAACCCAAAATATCATTGACTGATTGCTAACAATGAACTAGATTCCAGGATGTGCTTCAAAACTATGACTACATGCAAAAGTATCACACAGCTGACTGGATCTTTTGTCTCCAGGTTGTTGTGTGGGCCAACAATGGAGACGCGGTGTTCATCAGAGAGTTCACTCTAATTCGACGAGACCACCTGGCAGAGGAGCCCCTCAACGACGGCAGCCAGAAACCTGAAGACCCGGTAAGTGAGTAAGAAAAAAAAAATCTGAACTTTAGAATTATGTGAAAAACTCAAGATGTCACTTAAAACTAAATCAACCAATAAATCGAACGTGTTTAGAGGAGTGGGTAACGTTACACCTCGGTAATGAACGCGCGTGAATGATGATCGTGGGACTTTTGGGTGCGGAGGTGTAATCCGACTGCAGGTTTACCTAGCTTGATGTGAAACAGGGCAGCGCATGCAATCACACACTTAACACTCACAGTAACTCACACATGTTTCATGCTCTGCAGCAGCGGTGGCGCGGAGGAGGGGGGGCGCTTGTTTGCATCGCATTACTCCCACCTGAGACATCTCTCACGCAGATGTTTTATCCAATCGGACGGAGGGAGGAGCGAGCTGCTGCTGCTGCCGTAGAAATCCCCCTTGCTTGTCAACACCGACAATGTAAATGTTAAATAATGGATGTGAATGCGCACACACACGTGTGACCCCCTCGGTCAGGTGACGGGTGAAAAGTGCGCACCTTTCACAAGCTTCCACGCTCGAGTGAACGACCCTTCGACCCTCACAGAATATTCAGCAGCCTTTGAACACCGATCGAATATATATGTGACGTTTCTTTTTGAAACAACATATCTGCTTGAACTCGCAACTTTAAAGCGGGATCACGAGGTCTTGTTTGAGCATTCACATGTGCAGGGCAGCCTTACAGTTCACGAACAAGTAACTTCTTCTATTATATTAGAATACATTCAGTTTGCACAATTTCTTGTTAAAGATACGATGTGTAAGATTTGGCCAATTATAAATTTCTTCACTCCAACCTCCAAAAACGGAGGCTGCATAGAACACCTTTGAAGAAATACTTAAATACGTGCTACCTATGTTTTCTCATGACAAGAAGGTTCTTTGCTGAGTGTTTTCCTCGAGCCTCGGTGTGTTTACTCGTGTGGTATCAATCTTCTCATCCTTCTGTCTGAAACACAACTGCGTTTTCCAAAAATGTGAAACTCCACAATTCCTTTAAGCCTTTCGGTATTTGGCGGACATGCTTACATTTGAATAAAACTAACCCCGGTAATTCCGAAGTTGGAATGCGTGCAATCACTTCTGTAGCTTTCGCTTTTGTACTTGTGGACAGAAGCATGAGAGTGGTGCCATGATTGCACAGAGGAGATAAAGGAGGCTGACAGGATCTTGGACGACTTTGAAACGATATTTCGGAGGCTGAGCTGAAATATTACCGCTTCTTGTTCATCTGGACAAGTTGATTTCCTCAATTAGATGATGTCACTGTCACTTCTTTTGCAACATGTATCACGCTAACACGTCTTTAAATGAGAAGCCTGCAGACTCCCCGGAGCCGCACTTGTGATTCCTTTCAGCACTCACTTGGTCTCAGGTCTCTGTTCGCCTGTAGCGCTGCTCTGTGTCGGATCCTGGTTCAATATTAAGTTTGATTCGAAGCCAAGACAAACGCAGCTTAATTAGCAAGCAATCCAGGAGGCGGATCTCAGACTCCAAAGCGTATTCGCTTTCTCTTGTTTAACTTCCCTGAGTGTGTGCCAGGGTCGGTTGGTGGGCAATAAGACTGACCTCCCCAGCACCCTTTACCCTGTCCCCCAAGAGGGACACAGATGAATTGTTCTCTCTGAAGGAAATTGTTTTTCCTGGCAGCGTCCCTACGAGCTACTTCAACGAACACAGCTGCCTTATGCAGCTATAGCCTAAGATACCTTTGTAAATTAACCAGTATTTATTATACGACGGCGAGCACATGCTGTAGAGAGAATGTCAGCGTTTGAACAAATACCATAAGTCTTTCGGGGTTCCTGAGTCAAAGCGTGCGGGGGGTCTGATGGCTGAGATGTGGCCGACAGAGTCTGAGAGGGTCTGAATGAGCGAGGACTGTGAGGATAAACAGTAAAGCCGGTCATAAATCCAGCTATTCCCACTCGTTGTTTGGCCATGAATTAACTTCTCCAGCTTGTTTATTTGATTTGCTGCAAGTAACTGAAAACCATGTAGAATATATTTAAGGCTGTGTTGAATTGTCAGGTGCATTTAAATAAAGTTATAAACTATTTTAGAATGTGTCCACTCCTGGTGGAGACTCTATGTAACTGACGGCTGAAGAGGACTTTTATTCTGAAAATCCGGCGATATACAGGTGGGCGGTTGATGGCGATGATGTTGGTTGACGGACACGACTAAGCATCATGAAGTGACGTTAGAGACGCGGAGCCGTTGGATAAAACTCTGACAAAAGAGGGGGGGAAAGGTGATAAAAGAGAGAGATGGGTGGTGACAAGGCGCACCACCCGGTTTTCTCCTCAGCCGGCGTCTGTCTAGACGGCAAATATGATCATCCTGTCAACCGGCGGCTTTAAAGTGGGCTCCTGAAAGGCGATCTTCCATTTATTGTGTGTGTGTATATGCATGTGTCGGCCTATACAGCAGCTGTATATGTGTGACAGCGGAGCGTTAGCTTCCCACGAGCCCTGACCTCGGGACGGAACGAGCTATTCCATGCATCGGATTCTCATTAAGGGCCCGTGACAACAGATAGAATAACGAAGAGTTGTGCCAGAAGCGTCGGAGGTAAACAACCTGACACGTCCAGGTCACACGTTGTGTCAGCCGCCCCGAGAAGGCCGAGGATATTATGGGTTGTGACAGTTAAGTGGGTTAGTAATGACAGTCATTAGAGCTCCACTCTGCAGCAACAACCTGGGACCTACTTCCACTTTGCCTGTCTTTGCATGTTTCACAGGATAGCGGTCACGTCCTGTTTTTTTTATGTCCTCACCTTTTCTCTCCCTCTCATATATACGTTAGATGTCTCTCTCTCTCTTTCTCTGCCGTCCTCACATGCTAGGAAATTCAGGTCTTAATGTTTTTACATGCTCAATTGCACTTCAGGCAGAAACAGTCAGGGGCATTTTTTTTTTCTCCGTCCTGTTTAAGAACCTTCAGGGTGAACAAATGCAGAGACGGTTCCGCCTTTTGGCAGGGTGTCATGGTTCGGGGTAATTGGGGTTGGGCAGGTGGGGCCGAGGGCCAGTCGGGGTGGCGAAGCGGCTCGCTCAGAGAGGCCCATCTCTCAGCCGTGCGCTGCCTTGGCAGCTGTGTTTTGCATGCAGCGCCAGGTGGAAAGGGCAATGGTCCTGCACAATTAAACACTTCATCTGTCTTCATTAAAAGAAACGGGCATGTTAGTTTTGGCCGTCACAAAGAATGTTTAGGCGTTTTTTTTTTCACATCTCGTGCCCTGAACCTTGGTGTTGCACCGCAAGTTAAAGCTTCCTGAGCTCTTCATGTTGGGACGCTACTGCACTTTCAGTGGGTGTACAAACCCCTCAAAGCCATAAAGGTGCCACAAACACCAGTTATGCAAAATGCTTTGTGTGTATCTTTAAGTTTAAACTAATCGAGGACATTTCAGTCAAGCCTGGTACCGTCCAGTTTGAGAACAACAGTGGAAACTGTTCACTTGCTGCGCTTGATGGCTTCTTAAAGATGAGACACGTTGGTTTATGATACTTCGGAGGCTCGTTTGAAACACACTCAAGTGTTCTGTTATCTCAAGAGTTGATTATTTCAGTCAGATAAATATTAACGCAGCGAAGGAGCACTTTAAGATCTAATAAAAAAGGATCGGGCCGAGACAAGAGGAAGGTTATTCCTGAGGTGTCGGATGAGAGAAGACGGAGCTGAGTTGTGTCTGGGTGAACCAGGCTGGGCGAGGGAGAGATTCCTCTTGTTACCACCCTCAACTGTTTATGGGCCGTGCAGCGTAAAAACTAATGGCGGGATGTGATTTGTGCATGCATAATACAAACAAAATCCTCTTTGTTCAAACCTCTGCCTCTGTGTGAGGCCGCCATGATGGAGTTGGGTTGGAACACTTTGGATCCGACCGAGTGACTCGGTGCCAGTGCTTGTTGTTGCATCGCCAGACAGCGTCTGAAAGCAACTCCTCTGAGCTGCCAAGGGTCCTGGTAGATAAAGAAAAATCCAATCCAAAACACAGTTATTACTGGAAGTCTTTTGGAGTCACTTATTGATTCATTTGAGATTCGTTGAGATAAGAAGGCAAATTTAACGAAGACGCCAGAGCAAAAATTTGAAGCAAAATAACACATTATCGCCGTTTATTTACGGCACCCGGCGGCAGACTGACTGCAAGGGACAGCTTACAACTACAATGCAGAGTAGCTTATCCGACAAAAAGTACTGCAAGACTAGGCGATGGGCCGCCGCTGGAGCTTCTTGGTCTCAGATATCCGCTAGCGCTCCACAGTTTCACGGCACTGCTTTGATGCACGAGATGCATGCATCCCCGGAGACATCACGCCAGGTATTTTGTTACATCTCGACATCAGTACAAACAATTATCCGCCAATGTGACAGGTAACTTTCATCTGTATCTGCTTCGGCGGGTGTTAACTTCCAACCCTGTTGCCAACCGTCTCGACAACACAGGCAGGCCCGGGCAACGTAAGAAACAAGATATAGAATCGAAGAAGCACGGTGAACGTGGAGATATTCGCCTCCCTGACTTGTGCGCTTTGGCCAGCTGATGTGTGTCTACCACACATGTTTGAGGGCTTGGCCCGGGCTCTCGTGCAGAAAGTGCTGAGTGCTGGTGAATGCGGTGTAAAGCCACGTGGCTTTGGCCCGGGGAGCTCGCTCTCACCCCTTGTGTTTGTTCCATCAACATATGTGTTGAGTAAATCCCTGGCCCTCTGCGAATATCTCCCCCCATGCTTGATGTGGTCTCACACCAGTGCGCTGTGGGTACTGGAGTGGTGCTGCTGAGGTAACACCGCCAGGGACAAGACCTCACCACATAACAAATGAGGGTGTGTGTGAATGTTTCAGCCAGTAGTTTGGCTACTGTTGCATTCTGCAGACGCTTTTTTTTGCACTCCCGTAATCGTTGTTTGTATTTGCACGCTGACATGTGCAACCAGTCCATGTGTTTGTGATTTTGGTGGCTTTGCATTCAATACTATCACATGTCACCTTTCACATATAGAGCATGCATAACTACGCCTGTTATTAATGGGATGAACGCACTCCCCCTCCGCATTCCTCCTCCATCATCCTCACACTCTTCCCTCGTCACCTTCCGCAGTATCTTCCCCTCCTCAGCATGTGAAGGCACGTACGGATCTTTCGTGGGGGGGGGGCGAGTGATTGATTTGTAATTGTTTACATATCGGGTTGCACGCCCCGTTGCAGATGTTTGTGTTCCACTCCGCGTTCAGCATGCATTTATGCAGGCATGCACAGACACAAAATCAGAGACGCGCTCGTACAATGGGGATCTGTCGATGCCAAGAGGTTTCATCCAAGAATTTTTTGGATGTGCTCGCTGGCCCTGCGTTCTGGCACGGCGTATGCTAATTGGCTCCAAGTGGAGGCGATTGTTACTGTTATTGTTTGTGTGTGTGTGCATGTACGTGTGTGTGTGTGTGTGTGTATGGCACAAGATCATTCAAACGTCTGTTTTATTCTGGTTGAACAAGAGGATAATAACAGACAAGTCTAAAAGTTCTTCTCTTGTATGGGAATCCGCCACCCAAACTTTTGGACTTACGTGACCTTCTCAGGTTGTTTTTACCTTTTTTTTAGTCGAGTCTTGACAGAGAGGCCTTTATAAACTTAAACAACCTCATTACAGCCGCGATGTAAGCCTGTGTATAAGTTGTTTATAGCAGCCTGCTGTATGTAGCCAAGCAGCGGTGTTAGCCTGCGGTCCGGCAGTAATTACCTACTGCTGAATGATCCCTGCCACCCATGCGCAGCAGAGTTTAGGTTAACCAGTGGGCAAGGTGCAACCTAAAACTGATCCATCTGTTTAATGTGGGCTCTAATGGCTCTGTGTGTTGGGTTGCCTGCCATGCACAGAACAGTAGTAGAGAAAACATACGCGTTGTTTCTGGAGTTGGCTCGCGGTGGATGCAGAACATCTCGGTGGTTTACTGGAAAGAGGGGGTTTGCAATTTATCGCTCACGGTTTCTATTGATTCAGCTTTGGAAAGTGGGGGCCTGTGCTGAGAAATGTGTGTGTGAAACCTCAAGTCAAGCTGTGAATGAAAACAAAATAAAAAAGATGTATAAAAATATCTATTACGAATCGGCTCTATAGCATCGCATGCAGCACTGTAGCAAGTTCCACTGCAACGCCGCGATCCACAGAAGGTTTAGCTTTCGTCCTCTTTATCTCATCAGGTCTGGACATTGTCAATCAACGGGTGTTTGTGCGCAGCAGATGTGTTCTCCCCCATCGGGAGTACTCCTCTTCGGTCAGGGGTGGCGCCAGGGTAAAGTGTGCAGGACTCGGGGCTTGACACGAGAAGTACTTCCAACGTAAAGGTTTTAGAGCGAAGCGAGTGACAGCGGAGCCCCCGATGAGTAATGATGACATGATGTTTTTAAAGGACATCTTGTATCTCCAGATCAGCTTTAATATAAACTTGTTTAAACTTGAATACCTCCTATAAGCAGAGAGGGTCGTGTTTCAGATGACACGGCCTCGCGGTCTCCCGCAGCTTGAACACGATGCTCCTTCAATTGCACAACGAGTCTAATGCGGTCGCGGCTTTAATCGCTCTCGCCTCCGAGTACACGGTTCGCAATCACTCCCGCATTGATTGTGCGATGATTCAGACTTTAAAAGCAGAAAACCACAGAAGAGCTAAAATAAACCGGCTTTTTTATTCATCCAGGAATAAAAACCAAAGATGCTTCCCAGATTCATATACGGGACACTGAATAAGGAGAGGATGATGTGCTTTGCGTGTTTGCCGGAGAGCCTTCATGTGCTGGTAAGACGTTGCGCCTTGGGCTTTGTTCCCTGTAATAAGGTGAACCAGTGCAGCGTTGAGGCATCCAGATTTATGGGTTTGCAGCGCACATTGTCTGGAGGCCTCTGGCTGCTCGCCAGGGTGTTAGTTGACTAAAGACAACTCAGGTTGGTGTTACGTTGTCCCCAATGCAACGTCTGGAACAGATCTGTGATTTATGATATTAATCTTCACCTCGCTGCGGAGCCAAATGTGAATATGTGATCTCATCGAAAGCCATCTATCTTTTGATCAATGGAGAAATCATTAACGTTGCACGGGGAGAGCTCATCTCCGAGTCGAAAAATGTTGGGAATTTTTTTTTTTCTTTCTCTCCGGCTCATCCCTAAAGACTCTCGCAATCTCTAGATAAGGTTCGCTCGGAGTCAAAAAATGTCGGGTTATTTGCGGCGCCTTGGGTTTTTACAGGTCGAACCGCGAGGCGAAAAAAAAAAAGAGCGGTAATTCGCACAATCATTTTTAGACTGGAGCGAGAACTGCCAAGTCTGGATGACCTCACCGGGATAATGATAGGGGATGAAGCACAGTCGAGGAGCTTCTCTCCTTCTCCGTCTGTCAATGAGATGCCGTGGATGATGGAGTGATGTGAAGGCGGGGTTGTATGAGGGATTGAGGGAGAGGCTTTAAGGGCCGGCGCTGCTTTACCCCGAAATTGCATGGCGGCACGCGGCGATAGACGGGCCAATTAGAGGGAGGCGAGGAGTGAAGCCCGGCTTAATGAGCTCAGCCTGCGGCTCCTGTCTGGCACACAGGCGCATTAGCGCTAGCTGCTTCTCATTTGTGTATCCGTGTTAGTCAAGAATTTAATGATGATAGCAAAGTGAGAGAAAAGGCCGACACATACTCAAAACGTGTAAACACGAGTGTGTGATGAATGTCTGTGGATGGGAGGGAGGATTATTTTATGCCAGAAGCTGTGGGATCGTGTAAACCATTGGAACTCTTGAGGCCTTAGACCACCCGAAAACCCTCCAGACGAGGCTTATCGGTGCTGATCCAGCTGCTGTTGCATCTCGAATGGACTCTATGTGTGTGTTAGAGTGTGTGTGCAAGCTGTCTTCTTAAGAGCTCTTGCAGAAAACCACCCCTGCAGCAAGCGCGATCTATTCATATTTTATTCATAGCGCTACGTTTTCTGTGAACGTCAGAGATCAAAGTCAGCAGCAGTTCCGATCGGCGTCTTGTCATCAGTTCAGATGCCTGTCGGGCTACGATGTCAGCTACCCGTCTGCAACCGTTGATGATGATTAATGTGATCTTCATCCTAAAACATGTCTTGTAGCTCTTGATCTCAGACACAAGATGCCACTCTCGAGCTACGAAGACGGCAACACAAACTATCTCAGGTGTTGGAGAGGAAAGATCTCCCGTCCTTTACATGACTTTCTTATTTAGCCGCTGATTGATGCACACAAACACCGAGGGCGCTTTTAGGCTCGTCGCTATGTGACATTAACGTTCGGGATTTACGTCTCGCGCATTTGACGAAAGGCCGCGGCGGAACGCAAATCTGAACGACTCCTTTCTGCTTTCCTTCCCATCTCCTTCACTTTTACTGCCTGAGCCTGCGAGAGGCGCAAACATCGCCCTAGCAGGGAGTTCACTACAGTAGCATATTTGGACAGCTGCGAGCCCCCGAATGCTCCTGAGAAAACAGCACAGAGGGGTTTTTTATGTGGGAGTGCGTTGGGACGGCGGTGCGCCGGTCCATTGCAGCTCCTTTCCTGTGCGGTTACTCTTCACTCATGCGTCCAAATGTTTCCTCTTCCTCTCCATCACCTGTGCGCGCTTTTTGACTTAACCGTGACCTTTTCGTGAGGTCACTTTACAGGAGCTTGTTGATTTTGTTTTGTAAACTGTGAAGGAGAAACTTGATGTGATTTCCACATTTCAACAGCGCTATAAAGGAACGTACCCCCCGGGGGGGGGGCAAACGTCTTGCAACATAAACGGGCTTTTCCTCGAGGTATTTAAGGGCCATGATGTATTATTTGGCTTGTGGCGATGCATCGTCTTGACGTTCCTCCCATACGCGGAGGTTCTCATCCTTACACACATTACCCAACATAGTTTTATAGATGGACGGATACATGCTTCCATGGCAAGCAGCAACCTATCATCATTGCACAAATCCTCATAACCTCATATGTTGGATAATTTGACATTTCCCTGTGCAATCACGACCCACAGACCTCAAGATGTGGAAAATAGATTTTCTTGTTAAAGATCCTGTCATGGGTCTTCCAGTTCCAAAGTCTTGTTCCCTGCCTACAGATACTGCGTATATCTGTTTATAGAGAGTTTTGTTTTGCCTTTAATGACAAAATATTGCTTATATCGGAAAATGGCTCTTGATTATACGATTCGTAGCCAATCCAAAAAAGCCAAAGCTTCATATTCCGATATGGGTGAAACTTTGATTCCAACCATCATACATGATCACAAGTTTTGGGTAGTTACATAAAGATCGAGATCGATGTGGCCAATATGAGTTTCCTCCGTATATGGCGACCTTGGCTGCTGCTGTCTCTGTGGCTCATATTGTTCCATTTTTCTGCTATTGGCGGGTGAAGAGCTTCGAAGAAAGACAACTTGATTAGAGGCTGTTACAAAGCTATTACAATCCCTCCAATGGACTTCATGTGTGTATTAAACTGAACTGCGTCTCATCCAGCGGTTTTCACGACAGTAAATCAACCAGCAGACATCGCCACATTGATTATAGTAGCTTTAAACACCGTCAGCAGTTAAATCATTACAAGGATGTAAATATAGTGAACGCACTCCAACGTTTTATTTGTTCATTGTGCCTGGGAAAGATGACGCCAGCCTCTTAAACAGATTAATGGTTTCTCCATTCAGCTCACAGTACAGCACTCTTTTGGCATTTCTTGGTCGTCCGCCTGTGTTGGCGAGGATGCCTCCGCTGTTTCGCCTCCGCTCAGATACAGACCAGTGATGTCAGTCTTGGATTCGGAGGTTCCTAAATCTTGGCGTCGCGCTGCTACAACAGCCTTCTGTCCTTTTTTTTTTTGTTTTTCTTTTTGCACTTTAAATAGGAGCTTTAAAACTCCTCTTCACATTGGGGCAGGAACCTAAAGAGATATGATGATGAGGGTTTTTTGGGAAAACGCATCCCATGGGGCCACGTTTCCGCGTTGACCCACGACTCTGTATTTGATACGTCAGCGGTTTTTGGAAAAAGCAGCGCAGGATGGCAGGCGTGTGAGAGCTCTTTCCCATGTAGATTTGTGATCTGATGAATGGGTTTAGACAGGCGGAGGTGAAACGCTATCCAGTGAATTTTTATACAAGAAGCAGTGGAAAGAGAAAAGAGGAACAGATGGAGTGACAATCTGAAAAAGAGGGGAAACAGAGGATGAAATGGATTTGTGTGCGTTTTATTTGAAATGCCGCATGTGCTCCGTTTTCCATTTCTTTCCTCTCGACGTTCAGTACGCTCATCAGGAAATATCTTAATGACTTGTTTGTCGTAGATTCCTGTAATGAGTAAACGCTTTAACAGACACGCTGTGCTCATCGTCTCCAGAAGCCTTTTGTGGGTGAGGGCTGCAGCCGGCTGATGGATCGTTTCCCGTCCTCTTAACGTAGGTGCTGCGAGACAAAGCCCAGCTGATGTGTTGAAGTGTGACTGCTTGAAAGAGCTGTCAGCACATCCGGCACCAGGGGCGAGTTATGGACAGAGAAGAAGAACGCCTGTTATGTCCTGTGTACTGAATCAAGTAAAGGTCGATACTGTGGGAAGGAATCTTGCACCTGAACCGAAGGAGAGACTCATCAGGACGTTTGCACCGTGCTTGAGGTGTCATGTTCTGCTCGTAGGTCAGCCGCAGGTCACCACAAGGAACCGACGCTCCCGAGCTCTCCTTGTTATGACATCATTATTTCATCAAGTGAAAAATGTCAGATTTCAGAGGCTCTAAAGGGTTAACGCCAACTTTATCATATCACTTTCTCTGATCATCGTTGAGCCAAAGGCAACACGCAACACATTTCCAACAATGAAAAACACATGTCACCGCTGTGACTCAATTTGGGGGGTTGAAAAGCTTGAATCCCCGAGCTGTAAGTAGCATATAGGAGAGATCAGACGGAAAAGGAAAAAGCTTGGACTCACTTTGAGCGTGAATATTTCACACTCTCACATCACGAATAACAAGAACCAGGTGCCTTTTTTTTTTTTAGTTGCTGCTCGGTGTTGCCGCTCAATGAAATTACTGGTGAGCTAATTGCAATTACGAGAAAGAGATGAACTGGAGAGCCTGTTTCATGTCTGCAGTTCATGTTCTGAACAAGATAATTAGTCCGAAAAAACGACGGATGTCACAAATCTAAAGGACGAACTTTCCCTTCACCTCTCTCGCCTAACCGAGCGGTTTACTTTAGAAGCTGCGAAGCACCCAGACGTGATCATTGATGCCATATTTAGAGGTCTGAAATCCTGATGGAGGCTCTGGCAGCCAACGATCTGTGGTTTTTTTATAGCGCTGATTACTGCGAGCGGCTGCTGCGGATGGTTGCAATATTTTTTTTTCCGCTTTAACTCCGGATTAACCCGACAAACTCCTGCAGGAGCTTTGCAGAGTGTGTGTTCATCAACTGTTGCAGAGCAAAGAAAATGAGGCCTTTGTTTGTCATGGAGGATCAAACTGATGCATTTCTTTAAGACCGGACGATCAAACGAACCTAAAGACGGACGTCTGTAAGCTGTAAACTAACAACACTCACTAATTCCGATGATGGGAGCTGCTGCAGACGCCGACCTGCAGCGTTATGTCACCAGACAGAAACCCCACAAGTCTGTTCTTCAGAGAGGTGACCTCAGCTCACTTGCAACAGTTGCTCATATCGCTTCGTCCTAATTTAACATGAAGTGCGCCAGGAAACCGAAACAAATTAGTCACTCAGACAGGAAAGAGTTTAAGGGGGAAGAGGGATGACAAGAGGCCCGGATGGAGCGGGTGGTGTAAAGAGAAGATGTACAGAGACACCAGACATGTTAATCAACATATAACGATGGGAAGAAACGAGCCGCAGGTTCGACTAAATGATATTTGAATGACTCGTGCAGCTTTACATGAATAATCCCCACAATAACAAAACATGTGCAGTGTGTCAAAAATAGTGTTAACTGTTCTGAAGGTTTATAATATCCAGATTATGTGGGCAATCTGGTCTCCATTTCTGAAGCACGGGGGGGGATCAGTCTAACCTGATTCTGGCTCCGAGTCCATAAATAAGCCCCGGTGCTTAGCGTCTGGATGCGGGTCCCACGCTCCTCGTTTCCTTCTGCTCCACCTTGGCGGGCCGGTTTAGCCGACTCCAGCGGCTTTACACTAATTTATGCCCATCCCCTCCTGTCGTACCCTCTTTAAAACACCACTGCGGCCTTGGTGGGGTTAAGGAGGGAGGCATGTGGGGGTGTCGGTGCAAAGGGACCCTGATGGTGTTAGCCTGTGCGTTCACCAGAAAGCTGCTAAAACATATGGAGCCCTCCTCAATGTGCTAATGGGGGAAAAGCTCAATGCTGAGAACGTATGAACGCAAGATTCAGGAAGCAATAAATGTCACCGCTGATTCTCCATCACCTGCCGCGCTCTGCTGTTTTAGGTGGTATCAGACCGCGGATACGGGCGGATTCAGAACGTCCCCATAAAGAGATAAAATATTGTCTTCTGACTGTATTTATCTTAACGAGTAACGAGTGAAATTGCTTCTGCCGGTCGTCGTAATGAAGAAAGAATCCACCACAGAACTATAGAGCTGCACCGGGAGAGCGCCAAGGTTAATATTCCACCACTGACACCATCACTTATGTCTGCATATATTTGCAAAAGTGGCCATTTTATATTTCCTGAGAAATTAATAACGACTAATTGTCCCACGCTGCAGCTTCTCTGCAAGTTGAGCCTGGTAGTTTTTGGCTGAGATGAAGATTTCTGTACATTAAAATATACTTTTTTATAGATATAAAGAAGTGACCTTGGTCCAAACTATAGGACGACATTGGATGGATTTCCATTAAACTGTGTAACGTCATTAATAGTCCCCTGATTGCTTGATTAGCATTTAGCTTATAGCTACGCTAACCACAGTGCAGCCTCGCTATGTTGCTTAATCTTGCAGCAGTAGAGGTAAAATATTTGAAATATATAGAAACTACCATTGCTAAGCCGTCGATCTCGACCTCACTGGATGTCCCAGGCTCTGCACGCCGCAGGGCTGCAGCACCGCTGCTCTCCGAGGTAAATCAGTTTTGTTTTCATTCATTCTGTTAAAAGGTCTTGGAGCAATATCCAGGCAGAACAAATGTCTTCCTTCGCAGAGCTGCTGGGAGTTCCAGTCAGAACGTCTGCTGCGCCGCCTGCCAGATAAAAGCCAAGTTGGCGTTATTCTTTCCGTCGAGTGCGTTCATTCCTCGGACGGCCCTGCACGCAGCAGCCATTCTTCCTCTCACCTCAGCCATGAGACAGGGTCCTCAGAAGGGATGTTTATAGCTCTTTAAATCTGTCATCTTCGGATTACCACCCAATGCTGACACCAGATAGCGCTTTTAACGGCGAAAACCAAGAAATCCGATTGACCGCCGCTCCGTATCGAGTGTTAAATAACAGCAAGCACTTGTTGGACACGCGGGGACGTGACGGACGAATGAAAGGAGACGATGAAGAATCAAAGCGAGAAGCACGACAGTGAAACAGCTTATTCTGCATTCCGTTATATGTTGCTTTGCAGTTCAACATCCATCTGGCTTAAATTGGACCGAGCTGATTGTTGGGGAATTACATCTTTATTTTAATCCTCTGGGTGTTTCTTTTTGTTGGGGGGGGGGTTTCAGCTGCAGGTCGTAAAATTTCTATCCTGGTAAAACATTTTATGCCGTGGCCCAGAAAGCTTTTTAAACAATGGCTTCGGTATAAATCAACCCTGGAGCACAGACGTCGTTTTGTGGGGACGCTGGGAGGCTTCCATTTATCCCCGGTTACCCACCAGCCCCCCCTCGGGGGAGTCGAAGGTCTCGAGCAGAACGTGATGTCAGTCTCGGTAACTTCGGCTTCAATTTGTCTCGCTCTCTTGAGGACTCACGGGCCGTTAACTCGGGGCATCACCTCATAAAACCGTTTAATCTGACCCTTTATTTCGCCACAGAGCGGCAGAACGAACTTCTCTATACGTTGAATAATCGTATTTCTATCCGTGGACGATTCGTTCCTTGGATCTTCTGAACCTGCTCGTGCAACCTGATATCCAGTAAGACAACAATGCACCGTCTCATTCTTTCACACCTCACGGATTATTGTTTAAACTGTCAAGAGACACCTTCGGCCGTGTTGTGCTAGCGAACTGTTTCCAATCGAGTGTCAATCAAGAACGTTAATTTCCTCCCCGGGTGTTTGGTTTTCGGCTCCGGGGCACATCATCGACGCCGAGGTTTATTTTCTGTAGTCGTACGGTTTTTAGCAAATAGGAGATGGAATTCCTTCCGAAAGCAAACATCAGAAGGTAGCGGATTAAGGGGGCTGAGAGGAGGTGTCGTCCCAAACCCCGCTGGCATCTCCGAAATACGCCGGGGGTCAAGTGGATGGTGGAGTGTGTGTTTTCAGATAGCGCGACCAAGTCAAACAGCCCCATGCCGTGAGCGGCGGCCTTTAAGGTGGCGCGGAGAAAAGCGTGCGCCGGTTAAGTGTCGAGACATCCGCTCCGATGTTGTGATTAGACCTGCGGCCTGTTTGCTCTGGAGCTCGCCGCATTCCACGAGCCTTTAATTGATAGCAATTATACGTTTTTTTTTATTTGGCGTGTGATTGGAAGGCGGACTGATGTCTTGATTCGTTGGAACTTCAGGGTTGAACGCCTGAATGATAGATCGCTGCCCCGCGTGTCACATCAAAGGCCACCAGTGTGTCGGCAGTCCGATATTCATGTTTCAGCTTTTGTTTTTGTTTCTTTGCCACTGCGAACGTTAAAGCTGGAAAGTTACTCGGCGTATAGTATATTCCCCCCGTGCGCCAAGAGCTGTCCATCTCACCGGTTATTTTTCTATATAACCAGTGGAATTGTCCCTCCAGGGGACACCTGGCTGGTTCCCCACCTCCACAGTGCAAATGTTCCCTGCCAGATGTTATGAAAGGCTCTATTGAAGTTCTTTTTTTTTTAGAGCTCATAAAGGAATATAAAAAGTCACCACGGCTGAGACGTCCGTCCTGATCACTTCAGACTTTCTGTCATGTGATTTACACGGGACGAAACACCAAAACCCATGACGTCATCGAGCGCTCCTAAATATATATGGATGTTGTTTAGATGTAGGTTTAAGAGTCGGAGGGTGAGGAGAGCCAAAGAGGACGAGAAGAGGAGACGGAAATTTGAGATATCAGGAGAAGAAATGGAAAAAAAATCAAAGGGGGGAAAGAAAATTGGTTTGCAGTTGTCTGTCTGCCATTATTCCTTCTCTGTTTCGGACACTCGCACACACACACACACACACACACACACACACACACACACACACACACACACACACACTCATGCACACACACACACTAATGTGCAAAGTTGTGAAGCTGCAGCTGGTTTCAGCCCCGTGTTTGAACTAGCACGCTTGACTGAGGCCCATTTATTGATTGGCCGGTGCGCCAGACCTGCGGACTCATGGGGCTCGACTCCCCCCCCCCACCCCCACCCCCCCCGTCGATTGCTCCCCCCACATCCGTGCACACTCACAAATACACACACCCACTCCTCCCTCCCACCCCTTTAACCAAGTTACTCCTGAGGAGAGGAAAAAGGGAGCAAAGTCAGAGAGGAGTCGGCAGGCGAGACAGGACGCAGAGCAGAGGGCATCGCACAGGCACAGTCGGCTGCAGGAGGCATCTCACACACTCCGCAGAGGCATGGAGGGAGTGTTTTTACTTTGCAAGCTCCTGGTGACAGCTCTTCTCATCATGGTACCGTATTATTCACCCTTTTCTTCTGCTTGACCTCTTTGTCTTAACTGAATATGTCACGAGTGTGTCGTCATGCTCTCCGCATCCCCGGACGCCCTTCAGGGCCGTTGAGAAGAAGTTGCCATCCCTTCTCTTAGGTCACAAAAGTAGACGTGTGTTTGCACGCCGGGCGGGTCAGCGGGCCTGTTTGTGTGAGGTTAAGACTCCCCGTTCGACTTGCTTTCAGCGTGACAGGCAGCGGCAGCGCCGTGCAGCAGACAAGGGATCCAACAGATGTGCTAATATCATGTGTCTTGCCAACTGAAAAAGGCCATCGTATGTATATTGACACAGTCTGCAATAGAAGGCACCGGAGTCGGGTTTCTTTCCGACGTCCAGGACTTTTTCCATCTTGAGGGAAAATGTCCTTAGTCTCAGCTGCTGACAGGTGACTTAAATAGAATCTGTCCATCAGAATAATATATAATTCGGAGGTCAGCGGTTCTTTTATCATACGCTCATTTCCTCTTGATGTGAAAACACAGGATGGGTGACAGCCGTTGTGGTCGCACTGTATGTTTTCCTCATCACTCACACGGCGAGAGAGCAGGAGATTATACGTCTCTTAATCTGCTTTGTTGCTCGAACGGAGCTGATGAGGAGGAGGAGGAGGAGCAGGCGAGGTGAGACGTGTAATGATGGAGGATTAGAAAAGCCTCCAAGTGGATATCCGAGCCTTTTGATTATTGGATCCAAACCCCAGCGGGGCGGCCGTCCGACTCGCGGAGCCTTGTGTTTCATTGAGTACAATAGCGGCGCTGTCAGCCAAACAAATTATTACTCCTCATCTCCATCCCTCTGCGCTCCATCCGCTCTCTCTTCACCGGCCTTGTTATGCATCCGTCTCTTTTGGCTTTTTGCAGCACGCAGCTCGCAGCCATAATTGAGTGCAAAATCCACTGATTGCCTTTCAAAGGAGAATTAAGGTGGTGTGCTAACCAGCTGCCCAGAACACAGCCAGTGTTTATTTACTGTGGATCCAAACATTGAAATAGTTGGCCCGTGCAGAAAGTAGTGCCGCTGCTGATATGTTTGGCCGCCTGCTCCGTTGGCTGTGTGTTTAGGTCTCGCCGTTCCCCTCTGCTGTTCCTCAGGCGTCAGCAGCACTGACAGCCATTTATATCAGTCCCCCGTGCACCTTTAATAAGAGGAACCCACTGTCCTGCTCCTGCAGCATGCATGTTTTTAGCACCGACCCAAAGGAAAATAATCAGATCTGTAATTGCGCCTCGAATCCGCTTTCATCTGCAAGATCCATTCATCTTTAAAGCACAATGACATGCTGGAACAGCAGGCCAAAGAGGTCAGAATAACTTGGCATTCCCTGATTTTTTCCTCCAGAAATGTCAGATGGAAGAATGTACCTTCACTTTGTCGGCTTAGCCGGCGTAAATCATTTTGAAGAGCAGGTGCGACGGAGGAAGTTCACACGATCGCGCCTCTCCTCTTCGGGATAAGCGAAGCTTGTTGACAGTTCTTTCCTAATCTGGAGGCTTCGGGATTTTTGAGTGCACACTGATGCCTTGTTGTGTAAAGATCTCGCAGTGGGGGGGCGTCCAAACTGCACAAGATCTGCCCTTCTGCAATCTTAAAATATGCTAGGACGGTTCACAGTGTTAGTATGTGATATTCTACAGGTTTCTTTCCCCTCTTTCCCTTTTCATGTCATTAAATCCTCCAGTTACGTTTATTGAATGTGTTTTCACCTCTGGTCTGTTGAGCCACATTCCTACGGCCATGGGAGGTGCATGATTTGTCCCAATGTTCATTCCAGTCCCCTGAAAAAGGGAAACTATTCTTTTTATCTTCCAGGTTTTCATCCATTCGGCAGGTACGGAACCAGTTTTTCCTGGAAGCTTTTCAAAGCTCAGCTCGGAGCTAAAGCTCCTTGTTCTTAGATAGCAGAATCAATCCGTTCCCTTTCTCTCAGTCGTCATTCAATCAGCTCTGCAAAGGACATTTCACAACACGAAATACAGAAGGCCTGAATGGGAGCAGAAGCCCAGTGAGGAGTTAAGACTGAATGAGATATACGTCTGGAGAGGATCATCATTCTTTTGCCTGTCACATCTGAGATGTACATTGTCTTTGCTGTCGCTAAAAAAAAATTCATCTTCCCATAATATTGATGTTGGATCCTGCAGTAATATTCCGAACTCGGCTGCCAAACGCAGCATGATGCAATTAACAGAGAGAGAGACACAGGCGAGGCCTCGGGTTTAAGAGAGGACTAACGTGTCATAATCAAGAGGGTGATGCAGACGTTTGAATGGACAAAGGGGTTAAAAAATCAAGAAGACTCTCAGCCTGTCACATGCACACCTGAGTTTTGAAATGTTAAGTTCAGTTCACAGTCTCAAATATCACTTATTGTTTGTTTCCTTTCCTCCCGTCTCCTCCTGTCCCGGTGTGCAGAGCTCGCGGACGGCCCGTTCGGAAGAGGACCGGGACACCCTGTGGGACGCCTGGGGCTCGTGGAGCGAGTGCTCCCGTACCTGCGGAGGAGGAGCTTCGTATTCCCTGAGACGATGCCTCAGTTCTAAGTAAGGCTCTTCCACTTACCCTTTACTTACCACTTGAGTCCATGATTACCAAGGTGTGGTCCGTGGCCCTCTGGTGGTACATTAGTTTAACTTTCAATTGTGGAATAACGTTTAAAACTACATTACTATCGCTAATGCTAATGCTAATGCTAGTGTGATATGTCATTGATTATAATTCATACTTGTGATACGGGCCTATGAGTTAGAGTTCTGACAGAGTCGTTCCATCCTTCCATGGATGAATGAAGTCTCAATCATTAGTAGGTGCTTAGATCGCAGTAGGAAAAGCATGTTAACGTTAAATGTGTGTAATTTCAAGTAAGAGCCTCATTGACCTTCAGATGAATGAAAACATCTCATGGCCAATTTGTAAGTGTGCGTTCAAACGCTATCCAGAGTAATCTCCCCTCGTAAAGACCGAAATCCTGTCCTGAGGTTTGACTGGTTTCCATTAAAGATTCAAGAGAGAGGGAGAGATGGGGAGGGAGGGGGGGGGGCTCCGATGTTCACAATCGTCCTGCCAAATAAAACCAGACAGCATCCTTAATAATGTGAGTAAATCTCACCAATTGTTCCATTCCCATGTGCCATAATGGGAGTGCCCATCATCCATATGACTGTTATGAGACTGTTAAACGGCCCTGAGGGGTCACTTGGCCGTCCGCCTCCTAAAAACGTCTTGACAACCCTTGACTTCATCAGTGACAACAGGGATCTAATTCACATTCACGACTCGCAAATCAGAGCCTAACAATCAACGTCCTTCTCCGAAAGTTGGTGTCACTTGTAATAACTTTCTCCCGGTGATAGAGTTAGGGCTCCGCGGCATTCGCTGGACCCCCGACCGCTCATCATCTCGGCTTAAGTCTTAAGTCACTCGGTTGGTTAGGCTTCAAGGTAACCCGGCGGGCTTCAAGATTAAAGCCTGCGTCCGAGTGTACTCGGCAAAGTGGCCAATTACAAATGGATCTGAGGAAACAAGAGGGAGAGAAAAAAAAAAGACAGAGGGAGTGAGAGGGTATGTTTTTCATAGAAATGTTGTCACATTTATAGACTGGGAAATTCCCGCAGGGTGACTTCACTGCATTCCTCTGCTTTACAGTTCCCAGAATGAATTGCTCACTAAAGGTAGCCGGTGCTGCTAACGTCGCCTCTGTTTCGACGTTGGGGGCTTCAGGGGGGGGGCCGGTGGGGACAGGAGCAGCAATAAAAACAATGCACTGAAGATTATGTTTGGGGGTGCAACCAAATGAAGTGCCCATCAGAACCTCAAAGTGCTTCCCCCCCCCCCCCCCCCCCCCCCCCTTTTTTTTTAAAAAAA